>CAJDSM010027439.1:22400-49519 GCA_903981925.1 Ostrea lurida | reverse complement strand
CCTGGACCCGCTGGTGGTCCAAAGCTGTCCCGAAATGCAATAAATTAAAAATGCTAAAATGCGAGTGTTTGCATATACAGGCGTACCTTCTCCTTTCTCCCTCCTAATTTCGTCTACTGAGTCGGAACATAATTAGACCTAGTTAATTATCATTTTAGAAAATGCTTTCAGACTCAGTATTGGCTTGATTGAAACAACAAGACTTTGAGAACATTTAATAATTGGAGACGCACATGCATTATTATAATTATAATGAATATTTTAATCACATGCACCTGATGTGTGGATTTTTAACCCCCCCCCCCTTCTAAAATAATCAAAAAAAATAAACTATATAGAAACGAGAAATTATCAAAAGTTTGTTGATTCCCAGGGCAGTCACTTTCACAAGTCGTTCTGCATAGTCAGTTTCGAAGTATTTTGCCGTAATATGCATTTGTATGCACCATGGAATATTTTCATTTATCGGAAGTAGGGCATACAGAAAATCTTATTTCGACACCCCCATCCTTTTTATTTTCATATTTCTTTGACATTACAATCTTAATTAGTTTTTTTATGACAATGGATACATAACAGTCATTGTTTAATCTCTAACGTACTTTATTTTTCCGTTGTTTTGATCCATGCTGTTATTGATGTGACGAGCAGCTTCAGCAACTTTCCTCATATGACGTCATCACCTGTTACGGTAGATACTCGTCCGCTGTGGTGCGCATTTATTGGAATCGTGTATATACCCAGATTCCCGTCTTTGCTCAACTGTTAGACTGTATTCCGTTTAGGACAAATGAGATTTATCACTGCTCGTATGTGTTTGCGCCTTCTTGTATTATGGATTAGATAGTCCATGTAAAGTTACGTTACGTACATGTAACGTCCAAGTAATTCCATTATTACGGTACACTTATACATTCAAATATTGTTAGTGTTGATTCTTTTTTTTTTTTTTTTTTTTTTTTTTGTTTGCTTGTTTGTTTGTAAATTAATTTCGTGTCAATAGGACTTTTAGAGGACGTCTTAGACATTGTAAGTTTGTATGGTACGTATCAAATGTACAACTTTTTTTTATCATTATTTCGAGCCAAAGAATTTCGGTCTTGTTGGTTGTTTAATTTACCTCCTGTTGAGAATTTTTCATTCATATTGAGACGTAACGAATTATAATTTTACGCCTATATAGTTTAATGACGCGGCCTTAATTAGCATCAGCGGACTCGAACTCACAGCCTCCCTGTTTCCTAGCAAATACTTGTTTTATTCTTTAGGTATCACGAATAGTTGGCCTCGCTGAACAGCCTTGTAAAACACGTAGTTATTATCCTTTAGGTTTCAAGCATCGCAGGTAGAAAATTATATTTCGAAATGTGTCACATACGATTTACCAAAATTAATATCGCAAATTTTCATTCGCAAGGTATTACGTTAGTTAGAATAATGATCTGTACTAAACAACAAGATTAGAGTATGTTACACATTTCATACATGAATTTGAAAATCCTATAGATAACTCTTAGAGACACAACATGTCAACATCCTTGTCCTTAGTAACTAAATAATAAATCTTTTTTCAGATTCAAGTAATGGTTACACCGCTCGATTCCTTGGTTTCTCGGTGTACATATCGAACACGACCAACAAAGATGACGGGGTACTGTGTTTTAAAGACACGGCGTACACCAATGTCACAATACCGAACCCGACAAACCTAACATGTCCTGGACACGGACAGTACGTCATTTACTATAACGAGAGAGGTGTCACTTATCCTTCTGGATATTCTACATACGCGTATAACGAACTCTGTGAACTGGAGGTATACGGTAAGTGGACACAATATAATGTATTTTGATATACTAGTAGTAGCACAACATAATCATTTTTTATTGACAAACGGACGGGTGGTTGCAACTTGAACTCTACATCTTTAGATAATGTAATCAAAATTCAGGGGGAAAAAACAATTGTAAAAGATTTAGAAATGCGCACATTTATACACAAAGAGAAAACACATACTGTAAGTGGGTAAATGATCGCAGAGGTTATGTGTGTTTGCAGTCGGGGATTTAAACAACCGCAATCATTTTACAAGTGCGATACAATACGTAATATGTTTGTCATAGAATTTGAATTCCGCGAAATTAAAATCACCCCAATTAGACCAATATGAAAAACGGCGAAATTTTAGCACCGCGAAATTAACACCGAAATTAGCACTATATGTCCATATAGTGTGATGAATATGATCTAGTGATGGCTGCATACAGTGTATTTTCTAAAACACCCTGAAGTATTTCATTTTCTTTGTGTTTCATTTCCCGTGGTTTTATAATCCAGATTACTTAGATACATGTATTTACTGAGTACATGTATAATACTTTATTGTAAACTAAATCTCTTTTATAGGCTGTCCAACACTAGACGTTTATGGAGAGAACTGCAATATATCATGTCCCCGGAACTGTCGGGAGAGACATTGTGACATAGTGAACGGAACCTGTCCGGGCTGTGTTCCGGGATACAATGGGCCTCTCTGTGATCAGCGTGAGTATTGTTACATTTTTACCTCTGGTCTAAAATAGTACTTCCACGAAAATCAAAGGGTGTATATTGGCGGTTAAGAATGGTATCAAGTTTAACCGTTGTATCTCTAAAATATACCATTGATATACACGTGTTTCATACACTTGGGCTTAACATGAATACAATTTTATTTTGTAACATAGATGCATTCAATAACCATTACAAACCCGATACCATAGTGGAGGAATAATTTAAAGAAATACTTAAAAGTACATATTAGCCGTTCTTTTTACACTGATTTTGACTACGGATTACTCCGTTTACCAGTGATCAAAACTATGGGCTCACGGCGAGTGTGACCTGCACAAAGTACAAAAGACCTAAAATACTACAGATGAATTTTGACTTGGTATATCCTTTGTCCATATCTTTACAAATCTATATTTTAAGAAAATTTAGTGTTAATAACTAAAATTCTATTATGCTGACAAAATATGAAATACTTCTGCAATAGCACCTAGTTTATCAACTGGGACTCAATCTTAATTTCATGATTTAATTTGATACAATCATAAACATAAAAAAATCTCTATTAAATATATCAAAGAGCGATTCCTTATTTCATATTTTCTCTGTTTATAAAGCTTTTCAAGATCACATGCAAATTATTACATGTAGAGTAGACAAAACAGTCCTATTTTAATGTAGACAATTAGAGAGTCTTTGAGAGGAGTTTTCTTCGTTATGCAAATAAAAATACATATTTGAAAGGGATGCAAAGACAAATTGCGGGGGTTTCACCGTTTGTGTTAAATCTTATTCATTGAAACAGAAACTACTGTTCGCGTAGTTAAGCAATTTTTTTCTATATTTCATAATTAGGAATCTAAAGTGGCGTGCAATGTAGATGTAGTGGGACAACTGTAAATTGATTTAGATATTCGTATTTGTATCGTTGTATATGCACATACCACTATCATAAAGGATTAGTTACATACATTGACCATTTTTAGCCAGTTTTTCATGCACATACATCGCTTTGTTAAAAACAATCATTATATATGACGGCTTTAACAAATAAATCTATATGATTGTAGTTGTTTACTGTTACAGTCTTACAGTATATGCATATATATCATATGATTTTATATCTTGTATCTAATAGTTCTACATAGATTTTGACTTACTACCACACGAAACAAGATTTACCTTATCTTACAGCTTGTGATGATAACAGATACGGCTTGGAGTGTAAGCAGAGCTGTGGTAACTGTAGTGATGGGGAGCAGTGCAATCGCGTAAACGGAACTTGTCAAAACGGATGTGACGTCGGAGCTCAAGGCGAGAAATGTGACGAAGGTAAGAAAAAAAATAGAGAATATGCCTATAAAGGAATTATTTTCACAGTATTGTAAATCAGATAAACCAATGGTAAGCAGAATTTGCACGGGTAGCTATATTATGTAAATTATGAAAGGTTGGGGTGAAAGACAGTGCAAACAGAATGAAGTCCTTGTCGCATGTAATATGATACTTGCACACGGTCTCTTCAAATGTAAGCCCATCAAGAATTTTCTAAACATGGCTTTGAAAAAGTCTATTCGAAATACATCGAAATTGATTTGAAAAAATTAACTCTGCTCCTTATAGTATGGCAAGATATCACGTGATTGATGAAACATCCGATTTGTTGAGAAATGCACCATCTTATACTTAAATCGTGTTTTTTTTAAAAATTGAATTGAATAGATTTATGTAGCAATATTCCATCTTCACCTACACATGGTGTGTATGTCTTAACATTTTCGGTACACAAAAGAGGGTTTCAACAGTCACGTTTAAAGGCAACATTTTGTAAATTATATGGTCGCCATAACGATGCAATATGCCTGTATGGCCTGCCATTAGGTCAAATGCTTTTAGATGTATTTCATGGCTATTGTTAAGCTTATTTTAATACTCTGATTTGACTACGGATTGCTCCGTTTACCTGATCAAGACAATTGCTTCCAGGCGGGTGTGGCCGGTCAAAGGGAATGCTTACTCCTCCTAGGCACCTGATCCAACCTCTGGTGTGTCCAGGGATCCGTGTTTGGTCAACTTTTGTTTTTGTATTCTATTTGGGACTTATGAGATTGATCAATGTTCGCTTCTTTGCCTTTACATGTATCGTATATACCGTGGAATAAGTTTTTTTGCGGGTGGAAATTTTTGCAATCCGATCCTTAAATGACAGCAAATTGCATTTTGTGTTTCGAATTTCTGTGTTCTTGTAACGTTATACATGGATTCCGTATTTCTACGTACATGGCGCGACATGTTTTAAGCAATATTGTAATTTTTGCGGGTTTGTTCTTTCCGCAAAATTCTGCAAAATTAATAATTTAATAAACAACAGCAAAATACATACTATCGAAAAGAAAGGGAGTTTAAGAGACACAAGTTTGTAATATATCTTTTAAGCAGGTCGATGGATTTTAATTAAATTTGACATTGAACAACCTCTGTTCACTGTGATAATGTTCTGCAGTTACAATTGGGCAGCTACATTATTTTATAGTATGTTTTGGGGAAAGTGTGCAACCGAGGATACTCCAGCACCAAACGTGTTGGTAAATCATTACAAATGTAAGATTGCCTCTGTACAATTCATGTATATCAGGTTTCTTTTTAAAACGATTGTAGAGCAAATTACGTTTGAATGAAGTTGATAGTGGTAGGGTCATTGCTCTGATAATGCAGGAGTATTTTAAAGCGTCATAAAGCCCAGCAGTAGAGCGTATATGAGACAATATCCCGTTTAGTTGCGCGTTTCAGTTCCACAGTAAGATTGAGAAATCGTCCTAGGGTCGTGACGTCATGATTAAAATTGACATCTGTCGCACCTTTGTATGTTAATATGATATGGTACCAATTTCAATGCACCAGATGTACATTTCGACAAATTATGTGTCTTCAGTGGTGTCCATACCAAATTGTTGGAAATCCAAAACACGACATTAAAATTTTGAAGAGATCCGATTTCAGACGACACCAACTTATCCGTATTCACGGTCGGCAATTGTATCTACATGTAGGAACGGTTAGGATTCGGTTGCGGGGATTCCATTAAGGCCACGACGTCCGTATACTGTTCCGCCACTTCCGAAGAGGTGACGATAATGTTGAATGCAGTGGTTGTGGTTGCTTGTACATGCACCTTATCGGTTTCCTTTTGGTCCTTTGAGACGCGTGTTGTTTGCTCAATTCAAGTTTTACGAAGATCCGTTTACCGACGTCGACGGGAGCGATTTTCAACAGAAACCAACATATTTAGGGAGATTCTGTTGTGTCGTAGACAGTTATATCTCAAGACAGGAAAACACCTCTCATAGTTATCTATGGCTATCCTCCAGCAGTAACAAGATTACGCATCCTTCCTCTACTCCATCAACGTAACTTTACATTGCAGCTGGAAAACGTGACACCTCAAGTTGCTAGAGTGACTCTCTGGCTCAAAACAACGTCCTAGTTCTTTACTGGCCGCTATACAGTCTAAATTTGTCCTCAATCGAATATTTGTCGGGCGAACTATACAGAAGGGTTAGGAAGTGCGTCTACATCCCATATAACGTAGCTCATATCACGCAGACCATTATACAGGAGAGGAATAATATCACTCAAAGGACAATAAACACCTTGATTAGGTCAATGTTAAGAAGAGTAAGAGCAGTGACTGAATTTAGCCAATGTTAGGCACGCACTGTTCTGATTTGGATCAGGAAACGGCTTAGAGTATCCTTGTTTCAACGCTATTCACGAAAACATCGTCCACGATAGATCAAAATCATCAACATATATTCAGTAATGATGAAATAATTGAAAAACTCAAACAATCACGAATGAATAATGTAAAATGATAGCTATCGAAAGTAAATGTTCGTTGTTTCTGCTTTAATTTAACTATTCCTAAGGAACTAATACAATAAAAAATGTTATATGAATGACCAAGTGGTATAGAAAACATTCTAATAATTTTTTTCAATTTATATTTCGTTGTTCATATACATATATTGTATATACATAATTATGTATTCACACACACACACACACACACACACACACACACACACACACACACACACACACACACACACACACACACACACACACACACACACACACACTTTATTGATATACGGTTATCAATTCGTAATTTGCAAATAGGGGATAAAATGGTTGTCTGAATAAGATATGCACATACTCCAAACCTCTAGTCTTAAATCCTTCAAAAGATAGATAACTTGAGGGCATGTAAATTAAAGCTTATATGATTATTCAACAAACAGCATGATAGTTCGATTCAGTAAGCGAGCAATGTTTTCATAACATTACTCACCGACTGGCCATTTGGGCACAATAGAATGAATACTGTTTTGCATAACAAACGCACTATCCGACAATACCGCCGGTAGCACTGACCAATCGGATTGAGTTTGTTATGCAAACAGTATTCATTCTATTGAGACCTCATGGCCAGTCGGTGAGTAATGTTATGAAGAAATTGGTATGCTCACTGAAGCGAACTATCATGCTATTTGTTGAATAATCATATTATCGAACCTAAAATTCTTTCTGTAACAACTAAAAATTATTACAACCCCTTTGTGCAGAAGATTAAATATACCTTAAACGCTAGAACACGTCTATTTGCACATGGTTTACAATTTGAATCAGATTGTATGTTGACCAATGTTTATTCGTTGAATAAGTTAATATGATAAATAGAAGTGCATAGTTTGATAATTCAAACAACATCATTCAAATGTCTCTTTATCACAAAAAATGTTTTGATTTTATCAGGCACATGTAGATTTCCTTAAGTATACGTGGAAGTAACAGACGTTTTTATCTGTTTCGTTGGTTCTGGAGAAAAAAGGTTTCTTGTTTGTTTTGGTTTAAAGAAAATAAAAGCGAAAACTAAACAGCATATCTACTTGTTTGAGTATGTTTACATAATGTGTTGCAGATTCCTTACATGCAGACGTAATTGACACACAACAGTTATTCTTCACTTTCACTACTAATTTAGACTATGTCCCCTTACAAACATTCGGCTAACATCAACATACTTGTCAAGAAGTAAAGTCTCAAGATCAACTGATCATTAAAGATCAATCGATAAAAGATATTATCATTCTAATAACAAGCTCCTAACTTGATCTGGTCATAATTAAAAGTAATACGAGCTTCGTGTATTAATTGTATTTCAAAAACACTTCCAACATACAAATGCATATCCCGTAGATAGGTTAAGCGACGCCGTTGAAATCTGTATGCCTGTTTCAAAATTGATTTCGTTTGACAACCTGTAAATTTATGTTCGTTTTACAAACTACTACAAGACTTTGTTTGAATTCATCAGATATTTTTCTCTGTCAGAATGTTCTTTTGGATGGCATGGGAAGAACTGTTCTACAGAGTGCAGACCAAATTGTAAAGGATGTAATAGATTCAATGGCAGGTGCGAGTCTGGCTGTTTACCGGGATGGAAAGGAACATTCTGCGAGAATGGTAAGGTTTTGTTTCATGTTATTACGATATATGTACCTTTATTATATACCTGTACGTACAAGACAAAGAACAAAATCCGTATGCGCAGCATTGATATAGAAAAGAGACAACATCGTCGTGTAAATAATAATTTTTTCTTCAAAGCTAAATTGGAAACATTATTGAAACTCTGGGCTACTACAATGTTGATTATTCCCTACATATATGCATTTGTTTATTGATACACCACATCAATCACTGGGTTTACATTTTATATACAGTAACTAAAAGGATTATAACAAACTTCTAGATTGAACCTTATTGCAAGGTGCCATATTCACGATGCTGATAAATTCAATATTTGCTGGGAATATCAACACAATAGAAAATAATACCAAGCATTTAATGCAAACCACCTTGTGCATGTAAATGGATGTAATACTTCTTACAGAATGTGACGGGAACATGTATGGAGATAACTGTACACAAACCTGCGGCCATTGTCGAGATTTAGAACAGTGTCATCACATTAATGGAACGTGTCTAAACGGCTGTGACAGAGGATATAGAGGCGGAAATTGTACTGAAGGTTTATGACTTTACTAGTTTACTGGGGCTTCACATTCAACGAATGGAAGCTTTATATGGATTGTATTGTCTGCCCGTCTGTGCTTCACTTTATTGCGACATATCATCTTGAGCAATTTTCTGCATATGTTTTGCGGTGAAATGTCAAATGAACCGATACGTTGACATGTTTTGAATAAAGACAAAGGTAGTTTGGTGAATGTAGATTACGTCTCCACATTCTGTGGTCACGTCATTCGTTAAGACCGCATGACACCCTCAATCCATATTTTATACACATTCAATGTGACAATAATATCTCAAAAAAATTATATTCTGCAAAAAGCTAGTTGTAGAGATTGAAATAATCATATCCATCTGCTCGTCCCTTTTAGTGTGAACATTTTCTACAAAGACCTCTCATATTTCATACAAAAGGGTCTACTTCTGAATGTTTCAATGTCAATCTGGGTATTAAGAACAATTCCAAGAAACACTCAATGAAAAATAATTTGCAAACTAGAGTTACTTTGGTTTGTAACCGTCCAATCGTTCACATTTTATTGCGGTTCAAAAACATACATTTACTTAGGAAGAAAATTAAGGGTTCCATTTGTAGATACCTTCCTGGACAGCAGCTTTTGTTTTTCCTCGGGAATAAACCTTATATCCCATCATAGCATAGTGATATTGCTCACCCACAAACACTTAATTTAATCTTGAATAACATAATGTAAATGATGATAATGAAGAATATGAAGTTTCAAAAATATTTGTTTTATTGTTGCATGTTCTTATTACTTTAGGGATATTCTAGAATCAGTCCGAGTAATGTGTATGTAATCATTGTAACTTGCTATAACTCTTGTAATTTCTTTTTGAACAGAATGTCCAGAAGGTCTCTATGGTTACGACTGCCAAGAGAGATGTAACATCAACTGTGGAGTATCTGAGAGATGTGACCGAGTAACAGGGCAGTGTCAGAATGGATGTCAGGCGGGGTGGAAAAATAAGACATGTGATTCAAGTAAAGAAATGTGATACATGTTAAATTGTTCGTGTCTATGTTTATCTATTCGTTTGTTGGCTTGATACAGAAATTCATTAGTATCTATGTGGATCCCACAGAAAATTTTAATCATGGATTTTTACATTTCTACAGCAAACATAAATAATATCAGTGTTTCCTTAAGTCTATCTTCTCGTACACAGAATGCGATGACAATACATTTGGACTAGAATGTAACACATCGTGTGGATTTTGCTTGGATAACGAACAGTGTCATCACATAAACGGCACGTGCAACAATGGCTGCGACAGGGGATACAAAGGAATCACTTGTGCACAAGGTATTTTTTTCCATTGTCGTGGTTTATTGTTTGGATCAGAAAAGTTACATTCATTATGAATATTCACAAAATTAAGATTTAGTTGAAATTGAGCACAAATATGACTGAGCACTGAAGTTAACGGAACTGTTATATACAATGTATAACTAAAGTTACCCAGAACTGCTATATAAAGCCGTTGCTTATACACTGATTTTGACTGTAAATTGCTCCTATACCTGTTAAAGACACTGGGATCACGACGGTCTGTGCCGAGTCGTCAGGTGGATTCTACTCTTTTAGGCACCACCTCTGATACCACCTGACACGGTCTATACTGTTCGTCAGGGGATTCATTACTTCTTTTAGGCACCACCTCTGATACCACCTCTGGTATATCCTGGGTTCCATGTTTACCCAACTCTTTGTTTTGTATTTTGCTTAGGATGTACGAGTTTGATCACTGCTCGGTATCTTCACTTTTTCATTAATTGAACACCTGATTCCATACGTTATATATGAGACACCTAATCCCACTTTTAAGAGTTTTTTAATACTCTACTGTTAATTTGGTATTTTATCTTTTTAATGATTAATCACTGTTATATCCTCATGATCACATTATTATTGATTGATTGATTAATTAATGTTTTAAGCCATTTTATAGCGGTGATCACATTTTGATGTTAGCAAGTGTAATCATTAAATATATATAATATAAATGTGATAAATATAAGAAACAACGATAATTTACCCATAAAGGAAAATTCTTTCACAGACAGTGTTGTAAATCAGATAAACCAAAGGTAGCGGAACTTGCACGGGTAGCTACATTATGAAAATGATGACAGAGTTAGGATGGAACACTTTGTATATATGTTTTTAGGGGGATTATGATTACGTTTAACACTATGTTAGCTGATCCTTACATGCGTTTCGTTTTTTTTTTTGTTTTTGTTTTTGTTTTTTTTTTGCTTGGTTGGTTTTTTTTTTTTTACAATTTAACCCCATCAAGAATATTCTAAACATGGCTTTAAAACTGTCTATTCTAATTACATTAAGACTGACTTTTAAAAAAATATTGTTCCTTATAGTATGGCAAGATATCACGTGATAAGGACACTATCTTATACTGAAATCGTGTTATTTTTAATCGAATTGAATAAGATTTATTGTATATATGATACCGTAGAATGAGTATTTTTGTAGGTGGAAATTTTTACAGTCTGATCCTTAAATTACACCAAACTATATTAGGACTGCGTTTTGGATTTCTGTGTTCTCGCTATATTACCTATTTCTACTTGCATGGTTCAATATGTTTTTATACAATTGTGATTTTTGTGGATTTTTCCAATCCGCAAAATTCTGTATGTTGTTCCGCCGCTTCCAAGGAGGGGGCGTTAATGATAAATACAGTAGATGCTTGTACAGGCACCTTATTGTTTTCGTTTTGCTCAATGAAGACGCGAGTTGTATGCTCAGTTCACGCTTTACAGGTTAAATGGACCGTCTGCCGATGTCGTAGTGTGTGATTTTCTACCAAAAGCAACATATTCGTGGGAGGATCTATTATGGCATGGGCAGATTTATCTCAAGGCTTGCAAAACACCTCTCGTGGTTATATATAGAGGATATTTAATGATTTGTTGATAGATCGAGATTCTATTTCACGAGTGAGACAGGTATTTATTTTATAATTTCACGAGTGCCAAGCACGAGTGAAAATAAGAAAAATCCTGTCTCACGACTGAAATAAATTCTCTATCTAACAACAAAAGCATTGAATTTTCTATTTATTACATTTTCTTCTTTTTAGCTGTCCCAGCCCTGTACATAGACTCTGGTATAGAAATTGCTACGCAGGGATTCGCATAGACACATATCCACAAAGGGAGTTATCGCCATTTCGGTTATTCATGTAATTTATTGATCATATCTGAAAACGAATCGATATATGTACATGTACTATGTAAGCACAAATATTAACTTTTGTCGTAGTTTTGAGTACTTGCTAAAGTAAAAGTTTAAATCTAGGCCTGAAATCACATAAAAGGTGTCCTGTACCAGAGAAAAATTAAATAATTGGTGGCTTTTGCTTGTATTAAAGTTTTAAACTACAATATAACTCACCATAACTATGATACATGTAACATGCATCATTGTCGTTAATTCGGCTAAACCCAACACAATTTAGAGATGCAAACAAATCACAAAATGTCGATCGATATGACGTGACTTCATATATTACAAAACGTGACGTACATTGTACTTTATGTATCGATAGGTGAATCCAACAATCCTCTAAAGTGAAAATTAAATTATTTTTAGGTATTCAAATAAGAAAACTATGAACATTTATTGATTGATTGATTATTTATTGTTTTACGTCCCACCGAAAATATTTCACTCATATGGAGACGTCACCAATGCCGGTGAAGGTTGCACAATTTAGGCCTATGCTCGGCACTCAGGGCCTTTGAGCACCTGCTACACCTGCTGTGACAAGGGACCTCGGTTTTTTGCGGTCTCATCCGAATGACCGCCCCATTCAGTCGCCTTTTACGACACGCAAGGGGATGCTGAGGACCTATTCTAACTCGGACCCCCACGGGTTGAACATTTATTAAATATAACGTAAAAATTAAGGTCATCATTAGTATTGCGGATAGATAAAGCGACAAGAGGACCGGAAATTCTTATTTTTCTCATTATGATCTTTTGTTAATCGACGTCGTTGAAATTTGTGTGCATGTACGAAAATTGATTTCCTTTGACAAACTGTGAATTTATGTTTGTTATACAAATTACTACAAGACTACTATTAGATTTGGTAAGATCTTTATCTTACAGAATGTCCATATGGGTGGCATGGGAAGAACTGTTCTACAGAGTGCGATCCAAATTGTAGAGGTTGTAACCGATTTAATGGCAGGTGCGAGTCTGGCTGTTTACCGGGATGGAAAGGAACTTTCTGCGAGAAAGGTAAGGTTTTATTTCATGTTATTACGATATTATTACGATATATGTTTCTTTATTATGTACCTGCACGTGCAAGACAAAGAAGCAAATCTGTATGCACAGCATTGATGTTCAAAGCAAGCAACATCGTCGAATAAACATTATATTTTCTTCAAAGTGTTTAGTCAATTGGAAACATTATTGAAACTGTGGGTTACTACAATGTTCAAATAGGTATTTGTTTATTAATACATCACAATTATTACTGGATTTACATATGTTATATACAGTAGGCAAAGAATTATAACCAGCTTCTAGATTGTACCTTATTGGAAGGTGCCATATTCACGCTGCTGATAAATTCAATATTTGCTGGGAATATCAACACAATAGAAAAAATACCAAGCATTTAATGCAAATCATCATGTGCATGTAAATGGATGTAATACTTCTTACAGAATGTGAGGGGAAAATGTATGGAGATAACTGTACACAACGCTGTGGCCAATGTCGAAATGTGGGAGCGTGTCATCACATTAACGGAACGTGTCTAAACGGCTGTAACAGAGGATATAGAGGCGGGAATTGTAGTGAAGGTAATGACTTTACTAATTTACTGGGGCTCCACATTTAACACGTGGAGCCTCTATATGGATTGTATTTTCTGTCCGTCTGTGTTTCAGCACTTCATTGCAACATTATATCTTAACCAGTTTCCTGCATCTTTTTCTGTATCTTGTGCAGACTTGCGGTAAGTAACCATTACAGAAAACAATAAATTTTGAGCCTTGAGGTGAAAAGTTAAATGAACCGATAAGTTGATATTTTTTTCTATAAAGATCTTTCTTATTCGATACAGAGGTAATTTTGTGTTTATAGATGACGTCTACACATTCTGTGGTCCTGTCATACGTTAAACAGCATCAAACCTTCAATCCAAGTTTTATACACATTCAATGCTACAATAATACCTCAAAAGTTTTTTTTTATATTTTGTAAAAATGCTGTTATTGATCAAACGACCTCATCTGTCCATCTGTCTTTCTTTTTCTTATAAACAGTTTCAACAACGAACTCTGGATTTTGACATACTATATACCTTTTCCCTTTTAGTGTGAACAGGTTCAAAGACAATGAGATCTACTTCTGAATGTTTCAATGTCAATCTTGATATTAAGAAGAAGCCCCAGAAACACGCAATGAAAAATAATTTGCAAACTAGAGTTACTTTGGTTTGTAACCGTCCATTCGTTCACATTATAAACATACATTTACTTAGGAAGAAAATTAAAAGTTCCATTTGTAGATACCTTCCTGGACAGCAGTCTTTGTTTTTCCCTCGGGAATAAACCTTATCATAGCATAGTGATATTGCTCACCCACAAACACTTAATCTAATCGTGAATAACATAATGTAAATGTTGATAATGAAGCTTTGTGAAGTTTCAAAAATGTTTATTTTATTGTTGCATGTTCTTATTACTTCAGGGATATTCTAGACTAAGCACTCGTAATTGAAATGTGAATGTAGCCATTGTAACTTGCTATAACACTTGTAATTTCTTTCTGAACAGAATGTCCAGAAGGTCTCTATGGTTACGACTGCCAAGAGAGATGTAACATCAACTGTGGAGAATCTGAGAGATGTGACAGAGTAACAGGACACTGTCAGAATGGATGCCAGGCGGGATGGAAAAATAAGACATGTGATTCAGGTAAAAATATCTGGATACATGAATTTCACTTTTCTTTGTTTTTGTTTCCTTAATAAACAAATGCATCAGTATCATCTGCCTGTATACCAAATAAAGCTAAAATTGTGTTAAATATTTTGCCATTAACAATCTCATTCCAACATTTAAGATTTGTTCATAATAAATATTGTATATCTTTGATCAATTCATATATACACAGAATGTGATGGTAAAACATTCGGACCTGGCTGTACTCAATCATGTGGAGTTTGCTTGGGTAACGAACAGTGTCATCACGTTAACGGCACGTGCAACAATGGCTGCGACAGGGGATACGAAGGAACCAATTGTACACAAGGTAATTTATTCAGTTAAGGTTACAATTCATTTGTTTGGACTAAATGGAGTTTGTCTGCAACTACTGAGATATTAACTAAGTTATGATTGTCTTAAAGTTGATTAGTTTTGGATAAAAACAGAATCAAGCAGCTAGAGATGTCATACTTGCATGTAACTAATTCCAGTGTACGTGATATTACACAGAACTGTGATATAATGTTTGGCGCATGCGTTTGGTACAGTTGTACTAGTATAACTTATAATGCACCGTATTGGGACATGATCTGAAGTACCCACTTTTACGATATGATTTAATAATGATTGGTTTAATAATGTGAAGGCAAAGATAACGATCAGGTGCCTAGGAGGAGTAAGCATCCCCTGTTGAATAATAATAATGATTTGTTGTTATACCCCTACTAAATAGTTCCTATACTATTCCTTACGAAAATTAAGTCACTCATTATGACTGTTGGCCCAAAGAACTGTTAAAATCGACTGTTCAAAAAAATATTGGCTGATGACGTCATATGGCGCTGAATTAACCTATCTGTTCATGCTAAACTGTTGTCGTTTGAATAAACGCTACATGACCGACGTGGATGAAAGAAATAGGAAATATAGGCGATTTTAGAGAACAGAGACAGTAAAAACACCAATGTTAAATTTTGAAAAGTGGTAAATATGTTATTGTTTGTCTTGTTTACTGTTGTGAAGGTAAAGTTATTATTGTTGAATAAAGTTGATATATAATTCAATGCATTTACTCAGGTAATGTAAGGTATAAGAAAACGGTCATTGAATGGGTTAGAGGGCAACAGCTGTTTTGTTTTACCTGAGGACTGAACAGTGGCTGAGGGCTACAGTTCAGGTCAAGATTCAAACTAAACAGCTATTGTCCTGAATAATATTACACTGCACAGGTATGTTATATGATTGATATAGCACATAATTGATATGAATCATTTATATCGACATTGCTAGAAATAAATTAGGAGTGAGAAATTTTAAAAGACGAAAAGGCATTTTAAAAATATAGAATTTTATTTGATGAAGTGTTTATATGAATCTGGCGCTCATGGAACGTAACTTCAACTAAAAGAAGGAGCGTTTAATAATATTCTTATTTATCGCCATTTTTAGCCGGGTACCCACTATAGCATGGCCTGCTCTGCGCGTAGTAATCCGGAAACGGCCCAAAACCGCCAAATATAAACTTACGCTCTTCATAATCAATCCATCATCGTTTGTTTTTGAATGCTAAATCCGTGATAACTCTTTATTATTATACCCCACGCAACGAGTTGCGGAGGGTATAATGTTTTGACCCGTCTGTCAGTCAGTCAGTCCGTCAGTCCTGGTTTTTTTTGTCAGCGCAACTCCTCTGAAACCGCTCAACAGAATTTCGTGATACTTTGAAGTTATGAAGAACATACCATGTTAGATTTGCATATATGCAGGAAATTCTTATTCATTTTTTTTCGGGGATTTATGCCCCTTTTGAACTTAGAAATTTGGCCACATTTAAATATACTACTGAAACAGTTTGTCAGCGCAACTCCTCTGAAACCGCTCAACAGATTATCGTGAAACTTTGTAGTGATGAAGAACATTACTGTGTAGATGCGCATATACACAGGAAATTCTGAATCAATTTTTTTCGGGGAATTATGCCCCTTTTGAACTTGGGAATTTGGCCACATTTAAATATACATTGAAACAGTTTGTCAGCGCGACTCCTCTGAAACGCTCAACAGATTATCGTGAAACTTTGTAGGTGATGAAGAACATACTTATACACAGGAATTCTGATTTTCATTTTTTTTCTGGAATTATGCCCTTTGACCTCTTCACCAATTAAAACACTGAATGGAAGAAGGATAGATTATTGTATGTTTAATGAAAAGATCTCTTACTTTTATTTTAGAAAAAAAAATCCTAGTATAATCAATTAGTTAATTATCCATTTATAACCGATATTCAATTATGATTTTCTTCCTGATTGCCCAAAACTACATTTCAAGCAATGTGGAGCGGGGGTATGTGAGCTTGCTCACTTTTTATTTTCATTTTAAACCAAGTTTTGATATTCAAAACATTTGAAAGGGAAGGGATAGTGTAGTTGTGTAGCGGACAGTTAAAAGGAGAGCTTGTACTGTCTCTCTAGTAAGTTAGCGAGGCTTTCTGGCGATGATGTACAGTTTTCTGTCTTGATCACGCAAGTTAAGCAACAGAGAGCCGCTACATGTTACACTAAGAATTTTTCACTTATATGGAGACCGTGACGTCACCATTATCGGTTTTGTTGGGATTTTTTTTCAAACAGTACCCGGCTATCAGTACATTAAGTACTTTAATTTCGACCACACCTTACACAGGCCACTAGACTTGCAATGAGAAAGAGTACAATCAGAAAGCGGTGCAAAAAACATGAATAGATTTCAGTTCTTGCAAGAAGAGAGGGATTTACTTAAATACAGTGTTAAATTGCTTTACGTCTAACGCGATATTAGTCCATTGCTTATTTTTTTTTAAATTATGCTATTTGATTAGGGTGCAAACCAGACGTCCTATGGTTATAACTGCAATGAAACATGCAGTGAGAAGTTGTATTTTAATCACGAGATGTGACGTTAGATCTGGATCATGGTCGTACAAGGTAGGTTGAGTTACAGAGATGTGACGCCTAGATCTGGACATGTAACCGGTAGGTTGAGTTACAGAGATGTGACGCTAGATCTGGATCATGTTATACCGGTAGGTTGAGTTACAGAGATGTGACGCTAGATCTGGATCATGTGTAACCGGTAGGTTGAGTTAACAGAGATTGTGACGCTAGATCTGGATCATGTATACCGGTAGGTTGAGTTACAGAGATGTGACCTAGATCTGGATCATGTATACCGGCTAGGTTGAGTTACAGAGATGTGACGCTAGATTCTGGATCATGTATACCGGAAGGGTGTAGTTACAGAGATGTACGCTAGATCTGGATCATGTGTACCGGTAGGTTGAGTTCAGAGATTGTGACGCTAGATCTGGATCATGTGTACCGGTTGGTTGAGTTACAGAGATGTGACGCTAGATCTGGGATCATGTGTACGCGGTAGGTTGAAGTTACAGAGAGCTGTGACGCTAGATCTGGATCATGTTTGATACCGGGTAGGTTGAGTTACAGAGATGTGACGCTAAGATCTGGATCATGTGTACCGGTAGGTTGAGTTACAGAGATGTGACGCCTAGATCTGGATCATGTGTACCGGTAGGTTGAGTTACAGAGATGTGCGCTAGATCTGGATCATGTGTATCCGGTAGGTTGAGTTACAGAGATTGTGACGCTAGATCCTGGATCTGATGTGGTTTACCGGTAGGTTGAGTTACAGAGATGTGACGCTAGATCTGGATCATGTATACCGGTAGGTTGAGTTACAGAGATGTGACGCTAAGATTTCGTGGATTCATGTTACCGGTAAGTTTGAGTTACAGATGAGTGTGACGCTGAGATCTGGATCAATGTGATACCGGTAGGTTGAGTTACAGAGATGTGACGCTATAGATCTTGGTCATGTGTACCGGTAGGTTGAGTTACAGAGGTGGGTTGAGTTTACACAGGTAGGCATGAATTCATACAGGTAGACACAAGTTTATACATCAGATTGAATAGAAAACGTAGTGCAAATTGTGCTGTAGTTCAACTATGTTCATTCAAATATACTAAAAAAATCTTACTAAATTAAGTGATATTAGCGGATTCCACACTGAGTTGCAACATACCAATGTCATTATATGGAATAAAGAAAATTTTATTTCCATTGCAAAGCCTCTGGTATGAAAGTGTTGTGTTTTCGCGGAGAACATTTGCAACAATTTGTGTAACTATAGGCATTGGCGCGATAAAAATACGATGACACTTCAAGAAAGTAGATTACGTGTTTACTCGAGAATTCTTGAAGGGGTACACGACTCCAAGCGATCATCGAAATATATTTTCCCCAACGAATACATATCAATTAGAAAAATTGATTTTAAACTTTTTTGGTATTTAGTATAAAAATCAATAAAAAAGGTGATATTTCTCGCTCAATGCCAAGAATGTTTTAACAATGTTTAGGCGCTTACTTAGCCACACTCTTAATTTTGTATTATTAATGAGATTTTGAAATAAATAATTGTTTTCTTCATTTTTTCAGTAAGTATTCAAAATTCGTTATCATGAAATTTTAAACGAACTCTCACAAGTGTCGTGGACTTTTATTACAGGTATCGAATGCTACTTTCGTTTACATCCGATTTTCTAAAACCTGTCAACTTTTGTAATGGTTTATAGCAAATGATCTAGAGTCTTTTATACCCTCACTTTGGCCACCTTATAATTATGTGTACAACACAGAAATAATAATGTATCATGAGAAATAATCATGTAAATGAACATTTGAAAACGCTCAGCATTACAATAACTAGTTAAGCATTATCCAAGTACTTTGATGCAATTCTAGTAAATTCTCAAAACGGAATTATTTTCTTTGCACAAAATCTAGAAGTTTTTAGAATTCAAACTATACCGAGTATATTATTCAACTAGGAGAAAGAAACACATTCACAATGTTGATATCGAGCGGAAGAATGTACGATTATATCTCATTTTTCATATACCGGTATATTTTTGTCCCTAAAGGGGAAGTGAAATTCTGATTGGCTATCTACAATGCGTATGTTTTTGTTGGAAAAGGAGAGGGGGTGTGATTCCACAATACTTCACCATTATATATCGCGTCATAATTCACGTGATTCTAATCAAGAAAAAAATCAAAAAAATAAAATTTTAGTACATGGAGCATTAAAATTACTTTTTGTTATACTTTGTTACATTGTCCCAACAGTGTAAATATATTATTGCCTGACGCCCGTGCATTGTCCCAGCAGTGTAAATATATTATAGTCTGACGCCCGTGCATTGTCCCAGCGGTGTGAATATATTATAGTCTGATGCCCGTCCATTGTCCCAGCGGTGTGAATATATTATAGTCTGTCGCCCGGACATTGTCCCTGCAGTGTAATTATAATATTGTCTATCGCCCGAGCATTGTCCAGCGGTGTAAATATATTATAGTCTGGCGCCCGTGCATTGTCTCAGTGGTGTAAATATATTATAGTCTGATGCCCGTGCATTGTCCCAGCGGTGTGAATATATTATAGTCTGACGCCCGTGCATTGTCCCAGCGGTGTAAATATATTATAGTCTGACGCCCGTACATTGTCCCAGCAGTGTAAGTATATTATTGTTTTGCCTCGGACTAGATTGTCGCTTTGTCAATGGGTAAAACGCGACACGTGAATGCCGTCTAATATTATTCATTAGGTTTGTTACTGACCGTTTACATAAAAATGTCGTGTTGTTTAAGTCCATAGATGGCTCAATTTCGCCTCGCCTTCTATGGAATTGAACAACCCGACATATTTCGGTAGAGAGTCAGTAACAAATCAAATAAGAAGTATTGTCTGGCGTTCATATATTGTCCCAGCAGTGTAAATATACATGTATTCTTGCTTGATGACTGTATACTTGACTAAATCTGATTATGTGTCTTGATGTCAGAGTAAATGAATAACACTGTCAAATGTGAGCTAACACCATTAAACAAAACCGCTATACATCATTCAATGATGACTAAAATCTTGATTTTATCTCGTATCTATTTTTCTCATAATCATAATTCGGAGGGGATCGTAAACTAAAACTGAAAAAGACTAGATAGAACATGCTTGTGCCGGGTTCTCAGATAGAACATGCTTGTGGCGGTTCTCTTCGTTGATTTTGTTATCTACTGTGAAACATGTTCTTGTTTACCTAAATCAGAGTTAAAGCCCTCAACTTGCACTTTTAAAGTCCAACTTTTTACGACTTGCATATGTTGCAGTTTTCGTTTAAAACCTGATATCCTGCTCAGGAATATTATTATGAATATCATTTCGTTATCTGTCCCTCTATACTACATGAAAAGGCAAATATAATGAACAGTGATCAATCAGGTAAGTCCAAAAAAGAATACAAATAAGAGTTGAGCAAACAAGGACCCTTGAATCCGGTGCATAGGAGGGGTAAGCATCACCTGTCGACCGGTCACACCCGCTGTGAGCCCGCTGTCTTGATCAGGTAAACGGAGCAATCCGTAGTCAAAATCAAAGTATAAACAGCAGCCTAACAAATGTTATGATGCATGTCTGATAGCGTGACAGCATTCGACCCAATGGCAGGTTGTATTTGCAAACTAGATCGTTTTAACGACTATATAATTTGAAAATGGTTGTATCACCTACAAGAACAACTTTGTAAGTAGTCTGCCTTGATTCAAAAACTGGTCATACGCAGAACAAGCTCTTGTGTATCGAATACTAGTAAGTTGAGAAACACAAACACCATTTGAAGGTGATAAAGGAATGCTGCAACATGTTAACAATGGAGAAGCTGAAATCGTCCCGTTTGTCATAAAGTTAAGTTGTTAATTTGCCGTAAATGTGTATCTTCAACAAAATATCCAAGTACGAAACAGATCCACTGGGAAATATCGTATTGGTATAGTTTTCAGGTACGTATAATATTTGTAAATTATGATAATAAAACACTGTGTAAGTTCTGCCATCAGATCGGTCTGTTCAGATTTGCATTGAAATAATTTTTACACATAAGCTTTTATTCTCCAATACATTATCGAAAACTAGATATAATCAACTTTTTTTTATTTCATACTAAACATAGAAAAGAATATTTTCAGAAATTATGTCAAAGTTTTTAACATACATAAGTATGACGTCCAAGTTCTCTTTCCATAGCATTTCGGGGTTTTTTTTCCAGATGAAAACACATGAACAAGATAATCCAGTCAACAGCACTCCGATTATAGTTGGGGTCGTAGTGTTTGTCTGTCTGTGCCTCAGTATTGTTGTTGTGATCGTGTTCAAAAGGTAAAATTGTTACAGTTATTTTGTTTACATGTACTCTGATCTTCGAACAGAACAATATATCACTCTTACATAAATATCTGCTTATTGTGTTCTTTTATGAAATATGAATTAAGTTACTCAATATCTATTTATTAGATGTTTATATTCTGTCAAAATATCAAATTAAACAGTACCTCTTGATGGTATATCATAAAATGTGGATTAAATCACCCAATATCTGTTTATTGTATTCCATAAATTAAAGTATGTATCATTTCTTTATAGTATATTATCAAAGTATAAATCAAATTAATCATTAGCTGATTACTATATATTTACATGTATATCCGGTTATGATGAAGAACAGTAAACCTCCTACACACATAACCGCACGTTTTACATAATGTTATACATTTGTGATATTTTTAGAAGGAGGTCGACTAAACCAAGAACCGATCTCCCTCTTCAAGAGAGACTTCAAACAGAAACAGCGGAACATTTATATCGTAAGAAAATACTATGTTATAAATATGTCTATGCATTACGTATACAATCTAGAGACAGCGGTCAAGTGTACCCTCGTTTACCACTATGCACTTTTTACAACTTCATATTCAAAACAAAGAAGTCTAGGGCAATAAACGTGAAATGTGTTATCAGCGATGAAAATATTAAGTTAACGAACAGTAATTAATCTCATAAATCCTATACGGAACACAGTGTAAGAATTGGGCAAACACAGACCCCTGGATATACTGGAGGTGAGATTATGTGCCTAGGACGAGTAAGCCTACAGAGGATGAGTAAGCATCTCCTGTTGACCTGAACATCACTCACATCCGCCGGGAGCCCTATATCCTGATCAGCTTAATGACGTTATTTCCGTTCCCCAAATTACAGATTTCCCTTTATTAAAACCCATAACGTAAATTCGTTACCATTTGATCCTGACCAAATGTAGATTTATAAAATATACGCATTCCTGTCTAACAATATCACTGATCATACCTTTGTAGAGAACAGCGATGTACATGTAGAAAGTCAAGATTCTACCAGCACTTCTAAAAGCACAAACTCCAAGGATAAGTCCATCTCAAAACCGACAAGGAAATCCATGCGTGTCACAAACGCGCAGAAACACGAAGCCAAGGCTGATAACGACACTGATGATGAGGGCATTGAGAATCCCTATGGTGATATGTACATAAATGAAGAAACCATACCCGATGTCCCAATCAGCCAGTTAGAGAACGTTATTGCTGAAAAAAAGAAAGACGAAGAAGATGGATTTAAAAGAGAATATGCTGTAAGTTATGACTTTCAAATCGACAAAACGTGTGGGAATTTAATTAAGTTGTATTTTAAATGAAAGAACTTTATTCTTGCATGAATATTTGATTTAAGCATGTTTCTTTAGATGTTTTCATACCATTTTCTTTAATCGACGACATCCTTTTGACACGTGTTACACCTTGTACATTTCCATAAATATCGATCAAATGATATTCAATTAAGTAAATTTTATTTTTGAAAACACACTGTGCATACTCTCTCATGATTTCAAAATTGAATTTTACGGCCTAATTTCATATCTCTCGGAATTGTCAGCCGTTAAAATAGCTACACTATATTTATCAAGATCCATACACACGTCTTAATATTCATGACAAATGGAAAAGATGTCAAATGTAGATCATACGAAATGTAGATATTTCAAGATGAACATATTGGCCTCAAATTCTTTTGAGCTATGCTTTACAGCATCCCGTATGTATGATTTGTATAAATTGTTTCTCTATCATTTCATTTTATTTCAAGTGATCACCTAGCGCCGATTCCCACCTTTTAAGAATTGAGGTGATTTTTCGATCACGTACCTGAACAACAAGTAAAGTTTAATGAACATTATTTTGTTGTTGTAATATGCAATTAAATGATAAGAATTAAATCTTATATTTTTTCGGGTGATATGCAGGTTACCACCGATATTTCAGACGGTAAAACGTTCATCAATGCGCGACCGTCTAAAATTCGGTGATACCTGCATCACCCGAAAAAATATAAGATTCATTTCTTATGTCCTACAGTTGATGAGAATTCTAATTACATGTATCTGTATTACTATTCCTTTAGATGTTGCCATACGGGGAACAGCACCAGTGTGATGCCGGAAAGCGACCAGAAAACGTGCCGAAAAATAGATTTAAAACAACATTCCCATGTATGTATTCATGATGATATGTGGTATGATGAATAGAGTAACTGCATTTTACATAAATATACATGTGCATGTTGTCTGTTTCTGAACAAAAACAAAAATGCAAAATCGACAAAAAAGTGGGACTTGGACTTTATTCTATCCTTATTCGTTTGGAATGACTATAAAAACAATTCTTATTTATTAGCGCTAGCTCGTGTGAGCTTTTCTGATCACATTTTATCCGTTCGTCCGTCCGTCCATCTGTATGTCCGTCCGATCTGTATGTCCGTCCACTGTATGTCCGTCCGTCTGTATGTCCGTCCGTCTGTAAACTTTTAGTATTTTCTACTTCTCCATAAATGCAGGATGAATTATATCAAATTTGCCATAAATGATCCCTAGAAAAAGGGACTGTAGTTTGTTAAAATCAAGGGCCATGTTCCCTTCAATTGATTGATTGATTATTTACTGTTTAACGTCCTATTGTGAATATTTCACTCATATGGAGACGGCGCCAATGCCGGTGAAGGGCTGCAAAATTTAGGCCTGTGCTCGGCACACAGGGTCTTTGAGCAGGGAGGGATCTTTTTCGTGACACACCTGCTGTCACACGGGGCCTCGGTTTTTACGGTCTCATCCGAGTGACCGCCCCATTTAGTCGCCTCTTACGACACACAAGAGGATGCTGAGGACCTATTCTAACCTGGACCCCCACGGGTTGTTCCCTTCAAATGAGAGAAAAATCATATAAATGCAAAATTAGGGTGTGGACATTTAAAAATCTTCTCAATAACCATTGGACCAGATAAGCTGAAATTTACATGAAAGTTCTTTTTAAAGCGAGGCCAACAACCAAAAAAAGTTGATGACGCGGGATTATAACGAATCTCGTTTAAAGTCATAATTTTGCAAATTCTATGGTTGCTATAACGACCTTGTTTGCGATTACAGATTATCACTAAGTCATATGCTGACTGATTTGTTTCACACCCTTTGTTAGACTGTCATTTTCGTACTAGATTTGACGACGGGTAACTCCATTTATATGTACTTTGTTTCGACTACGCTCTCATGGGGGATGTGACCGGTCAGCAGAGGATGATTACTCCTCCATGGCACCTGATCCTGCCTTCGCTTATGCCAGAGGTCCGTGTTGCCCTATACTCGGTCTTTTTAATATGTTTTGGGGACTATGATTACGTTTAACACATTGCTTACTTCGCCAATTTGTATTTATTCTTAACATCATGATTCCTTGGGGTATAACAATATAGGAAATCAAAGTTTTACATTAGAATATATAGAGAAAATCTTTAGCAATATTCTCAAGAACCAATGGGTCATAAGAGTTGAGATTTACCTGAAAGAGACGATTCAGATTTGTTTAGGTAATGGCCTTCTAGTGTTAGAGTGGAACCTATATGTAGTAAAGGATCAAAATTTTTAAAGCAGATGCATGTATATAGGAACATCTTCTACAGAACCCCCAGGCCAATTTCAATTTAAATCGGTACAACTAATCATAAGGTGAATGGAATTTAAGTTTGTGCAAATGAAGGGTCCTCTCATGATCCCTACTAGTTACAACAGGGATTAAAATTTTAAATGCAAATGTATAGGGTACCAAACTTGGCGCAACAGCATTCTTAGATGAAATTTACTGAAATGAAGAACCATACCCGTCTAGATTTTTTTTACTTTTGATGAAATATGATTTTTAAGTGAATTTCAATTATTAATTTTAGCTTGTTTATTGCTAGGAACTGCTGCTCAGGTGAACGATGTGGCCCATGGACCTCTTGTTTTTATACTTTTTATACTTTTTGTTGTGACCTTGCATTTGTGAATATTTATCATTTATTGATTGATTATTTTGTTTATTCACGTCCCATCGAGAATTTGTCCCTCACATTGAGACGTCACCAGTTGTAGGTGAAGTACCACAACTGTAGACCTATGCTTAGCGCTCAGGGCCGTAGCAGTGAGGGTTCTTTAGCGTGCCAACGCCTACCGTGACATGGGATCTCTGCTTTTAAGGTCATATATGAAAGAATCATGATTCCCACTTCTAAATGTTGAGCGTTTGGCGAAGGAGCAACCACTACCTATTTTCACGTCTTAGGTTTAACGTGGTCATGACACTAGCGGAGCTCGAACTCACGATCTACCTGTTGCAACGCGAACACTCTAACCACTTAGCCACCGAGACCGGTCAAATATGTATCGTTAAAAGCGATCACCCTTGTTTCGCATTGTACAGCGCCACTGATAGAGTGCGTTTTGAGAATTGCAACTCCTGTATGATGTTGCAACGGCTCATATATCACTTCCACTCTGGAATAATTAATGTTATGTTATCTTCTAAAGGACACCCTCAGGCTTGATTATGAAACAAAAATAGCATGGAATGGTCTAATGTCGAAGCAAAACTAACCTGAGATGGTGGTGCAGTTACTTGCTGTCTTAGCAATGAAATATGTGAAGATGTATATAGCGATAATTACAAATGCACAGAAATTCATACTCGCCTTTACGAATTCAGTACTGCATTTAACTTCAGTTTGCATAAAATATTATTTGACAAATATAGTATCTCCTATGGTTTATGATTAGATATGATTTATATTCAACGAGTTGTGTGTTTTCTATCCCCGAGCCTTGGCGAGGGGATAGAAAACACACAACGAGTTGGATATAAATCTTATCAAACCACAAATCATAGGATATTATTTTTATCACATTTTACCCCCCCCCCCCTTTCTCTTTCTATTGATATATCTATTGTTCGGCCCTCGAAACCACGTAATGCATTAGCTACATGTACGCCACTACGCATGAAGAAAGAAAAGTGTCTATAAAATACACAAACAAATCGTTTTAAAGAATATGTCTATTTAATTGTTAAATGGAGTTAAGTAAATCAGAGTAAAAATCTTCTAGATATTATCATTTTCTTTTAAGAATATACTCCTAATGATTCTTTACAACAGTGGAACGTTGAGAAATTTGCTTGGCGTGTTTGTACACAAACC
>CAJDSM010027439.1:10687-21484 GCA_903981925.1 Ostrea lurida | reverse complement strand
CAACGGTTTTGACGTTATCCTATTCACACCGGTATCCTGCATTTTTCCGCCCCGTTACTTCTCAGCTCCCACTTGCCCGTCTTCCCCAAAGCTTATACCGCTTTGACACCCTGTTCTTTGGCTATCGCAACAGGATTTTACACGGGCATCCTCTGGATAGCACCTGTTGAGCGAGTCATCTCGCCCTTATCTATCCCCCGTAATTTGATCATAAGCACTCATTACCTTATTCCCACACATGGACTGCTTCAGGGCAGTGTACCGCCGATCTATGCTCGTTGTTTCTGAATCGCATACCCCATTCTCATACTCTACTAATCAGCCGCAATCTTTCGTCGTGCAGCGTGTACGACCACTCATCGAGAAATCGCCGGATCACTTCGTCCTTGAGGCTTCTCTCCTAATGTTTTACTCTTCGGGCAAACTTGAATTTGATTCTTATAGTTAGACGTCTGTCGGCGTGTCCGTTCCGTTCGAGATGGATACCCTGCGGGTTATACCTTAAGTAATAATCTGAGCCGTAATCTCTGCTCAGCTACAAGGTCCTGATAATAGTAAGCCTACGCTGTGCTCCCGAGACATAGACAGAACCTTCCCTGAGGGCTCTCTTTTATACTTGTTATTACGCAGAGGGGTATTGCTAGCATATGGCTTTCGTCCTCAGCATATCCCTGCTACGGGCGCGACGTCTTCATTTCCCCCAATCAGCAGCGAACCTACTGCTGTGTCACATCACCACTTCTAGGAATTCTTTCTCCAGCTCGTTGTTCAATCGGGCCTTATTAGCATTGATGCGACACATATGGATTTCAGCCTCGTACGCACGATAACTGTGACTCTGTAGTCTTTGAATTAAGGCTCACATATCATGCGCTGTTTTCGGTACTTTCGTACTATTAGAACGCGAATCTAGGCCCTATGAGGGAGTGTGATCTCAAGGTACATCTGGTAATATGGGCATCCGTCCCTTTATGCGGACCTCCACGGTCACCGGCTGTCACTCCATGATCGTCATCCTTCTGATCGGCTGGAAAACTGTAAGCACAGTGTTCCTATGGACCGCCAAGTGAGTGTTTATTCATGAATGTGCTCGATCTCATTTCATCACCATCGCACACTATCTTTGGCCTTGTCTTTCTCCGCTAGATGCTGCCGATCTCAATGCGACCATTTCCTTTACAGTGGTGTATCTCAACTACGAACCGCGAATGCAGTGCTGACTAGCTTTCCTAGCCTCATACTCTTTAGCTTTGGTTTCCTCCGAGCTAGTCGCGGTTATCAGCAGTGAGTTCATTATATGTAGATGGGGGCTCCGTTGTTATACCTAGGGTCCCCACAAAGTAAGTCGATACAGCATGGAAAAAAATAAGCTCCAATGTTCATAACAGTGGCATCCTTGGACACGGGCCGTCTACCGTGTCCTGCGTGGAAGACCTCATCGAAACTGATCTCGGCTGAGCATACCAATGTAGAGACTATCGTAACAACACTGTTAATACCGTCACGCGGCTATCCTGGGCGACGGTTCAAGCACAGTGGACTTCCGACGGTTTTGACGTACCTCCGGGGTTTCGTCATCATCTATGCTAATTGCGACGCTAGTTTGGCGGAGTACGAGCGGCGTCTTGACTTGTACCGCCGAACGCGTATCGAACCCATTGATTCATGACGTCGTCAGACTCGTTAGAGGGTCTGACCATCTCTAGGTTAGCCGGAATTCATTGCTAGTACTTTTCCCTTGTTGCCCTTTCAAACCGCTCTCCTGTTATAAGAACGACTGTTCACCTTTCCCGAGGTATCTTTACGCCTTGAACTTAGGCGTTCTTTACTCTCGCGAAGTACCTCGATCATCATTTAACTCTCGAACAATTAGACAGACTGTATCTTGCGGGCGTTATCTCTCTTCTGACTTTGAAGTTTCGTCGCACATACCTTTCTATCTGTATTATAGCCAAAAAAATATACTATGTTTTTATCTACTCTAAATGTTAGCTATACAGCAGGGAATCATACCTGAGTTAAGGCTGGATTGTCTTTTGGGTGCATTGTTCTTCATGTTCATCTATCCACTGCACTACACCAACGTCCAGTCCGTATACACCTGTACAGCATTCATGACCTGAGTTAAGGCGGGTAACAGTAAGGAATCAATGACTGATTTAAGGTGGGTAACAGCAGGAATCATGCTGATTTAGCTTGGTAACGTATGGAAGTCATGACCTGATTAAGCGGGTAACGTAGGAATCATACCTGAGTTAAGTGTAACGTAGGGAATCATGACCTAGTTAAGGCGGAGGTAACGTGTAGGAATCATGGAACGAGTTAGGTGGGTGGAAACAGTAGGGATCAAAGTTTTACATGTGAATATACATGTATAAGGAAAATCTTTAATTTTCGCAAACAATATTGAGCCAGAAAAAAAATTGATTTTCATAAAAGCTGCCTGATGTAGAGTAAATCCAAGTTGAGTCCCTGCAGATGGCGTGAGTTCACAATAGGGGATCAAAGTTTTACATTATGAAATATTTATTTTATTGATATATGTCTCAAGAATCACTGGGCCAGATTTAAAATTGACTTAAAAACTTTTTTGACATAAAATACATTCGCGTTTGGTCAAATGATGGTCCAAGGGGTAAGACACAATAGAGGATCAAAGATTTATATGGTAATATATACAGGATTTTTTTTAAAAATATCTCTTGAGCTATTCATGTTGGGACTTTTATATTTTGAATATTTTGAATCATCTTCACAGCCACGTGTCCGATCATTCACTCTAGATTCTCCACGGCTGATTTAGTCGCGCGACTGATTTGCTCTAACGGCCGAATTTGCGAGTTATCGCTTTGAGTAACAACTCGATGTGACAATGTTTTTTGTTGTTTTTTTATTTAGGTTGTACATATTGTGCGAGCTTATATCACCTTTATCTTCGGGCGTAAATGTCGCGTATTAAAACTTGCCTTTCTGTTTTCAATGATTCTACTTTGGTATTTATGTCCTGCTCAATCAGGTATATGAATGGCGGCAATTTGATGGGATGCCTTGGTTGAAGTCAAAGCACGTGCTTAGAAACCGACGTATTCTGCCACTAGTTGTTATTGGATATTATATGGTATCTTCACAAGGTTCCTTGCGCATAACGTATTGTTATCTCTCATATCGTCTTCACTAATTCCGAACTTCTCTAACAGCTTTAGCTTCCGAATCCTATATAAATTCCGTCAATTGGTCATCATTATTAAGTCTTTTCCTTCTTTCTCTTCTTATCGCAAACATCATTTTCAAAACATGTGGCTTTTGTCAGTTATATTCCTATCGGATTTTATTACTTATCCTAGAGACTCTCCATACACCATATGATGGGTAGAAGGCATACAGTTCGGGAATTGGCTTATCAAATTTTTACATAGGTTTCTTAAATATTAAAAGTGCCATGATTTATTGACTACTTTAATTATTATACCATGGACCTTACCTGCAGTTTTATCTCTATATTGTAACATACATGTATTAGTTTTTCAATAGATCTTTCCTTAAATTTTTATGATTAGTTTCTTGGAGGTTTTCTTATATATTCGTCTTATACCGGGCATTTATTAATCAAGATATTATGTTATTTAATCTGTTGAGTTCGATTTTAATATGTGAATATTCATCTTCACTGCTCCTTGATCTACATTGGTTAAATTCACTTTACATTGGGTAATATATAAATTGGTCACTATTTTTTACGAGAACTAATTATTCGATAAAAAAAAAATCTTTCATCAAAGTCACAAATAGTAATACACGTGCGGCGGTGACAATGTAGGCCACGGCCTCACATGTATTCAGACTATAGTCTAGGATAATTATTGATTCATTGCTGAATATAAAGAATCATTAATGCTAAAGATGATAAACCATTGTGCCATTCAAGAAATTCATAATCTATTCTGTTATGTTCTCTTTCGCTTCGCTCAGCCGAAATTAAAGTATTTCCTGGATGTCTATTATCCAACAAATGCAATCAAACAGATATTAGTACGTCCTTTGCTTCAGCCCATCAAGAATCTTGTACGCCTTAAATTGTTAATGGTGTACAATTTCATTGTCTCTTCCCTCTTATCACTTACTATACCATAGTTAAGTCCACGGACGATCACACTACATTCTCCAAATCCGAGGCAGATCCTAAATGGAGTATATAATCCTTCCATATCCCAAATAATTTAGTTACATCACCCCTAACTCGGCTAAATTCTCCAATACTGTTCAGAAAAATTCCGTAAATCCAATACGGAAATGAACATCTTCTTGAGTTATAGGAATTTGATGATTATCTCTCAAATTGTATTACTTCTAACTAAACGTTCCAGACTGCAAGAGACTGTCATGTAAATATAAAATAAGACACTTATCAGTACTGTAGCTAATTTGCGAATGATATTATTTTATTTCGAACGGCTTTATAAACCACAATGACCAAAAATCGCATAAATAAGTCCCCTGTGACACTTGATGTATAAAAATACAGGAAATACGTTTCAGTAGAACGCTAAATAAATCAAGGTCACAAAACTGTAACGCCCATTAATACATGAGTTTGCTAAAAACAAAAAGAAAATATTCAGGATTCTTTTGTTGGTATTTGTTTTTTCACGCTATGTTATTTTTTATTCAATTCCTGGCGTGTACTATGCATCGCTTTGAGATTCACTTGCTATCAGTGCTGTCACAAGGGAATCAGACTACAGATGATAAAAGATGAATTAACTATACCTTTCAGGACGGACATGTCGAACACCCCCGGTTAAATCAACATGTTGTTGTTGTGGGGGGGTAGGCCAAGGAGAGCGTCGATATGAACCGACGGATGCTTATCGGTGAAGTGCCGATCATTTAATTTCCTCAGTCGAAATTGAGGTTGTGCCGGCCTATATGTATATTCCTAGCTATCTAGTTACTTGCATCCATTCCATACTCCGTATCTAAGTAGAGTAAACTTTCTAATGTGAAGTTCTATCATTGTCTTTCTCGTCCAAGCCTCACTTCGTGTGTGCTTTCCATTGTAGTTCTTATAGGCATCTGCATTCTTACATCTGACATGTTGTGTCTCGTCTATAACTGTAGTCTTTAAGAGTCTCCGTAACATATACGCCCGATCTTTTTCAATGACTCCTGCCAGCAAGTATGGCACCCCGGATCACTTACATGTTATCCCCGATTGATTGTTTCTCTGCCTCTTTCGTTCCACACTGTATCCCCGTGGTCCAGCTTTGCCGTGAATAGTGTGTAGGAGGATCAGGATATGCGCTCCTCCTATTAGCCTTTTCTGCATTCATTCAAGAAATTGCAGGCTCACAGCTCCTTATGCATTTCTCTCTGAAATTTTGGCACCACAGACGATCTGTTAATTATGCTCATTTTATATATTATTATATCCGGACCACACGTCTCGTATTTATTTGTCATCGGATATGAAACACCATGAGTGATCACCTCCATTACAAGTTCCTTTGTCTTCATTTATTCTCCGCGTCTACAAGTGACATTTCACATATCCAATATATTCCAAAATTTTGATACTAACTTTCTATCATATCATTTTTATAACGACTTTACTCAAGGTGCGTAGATATATCATTTCTTTCAGATTTTCTTATTTCTCTATATGTTGTTCTTAACCTTCTCTCCGTCTTACTTCGACCATCATTTATACCACAAATGCAAAATTCTGCAAAATACCACCATTTTGTGAGAAAATTCTTTATCGACAATAGAGGCTTGGGCCAATTTTTTTGCAGTTAAATGTAAGCAAAGTTAACGAAATAGTTGATCAATCTCTAAGTCCTAGATAAATACAAAAAAACAAGAGTTGTGGCAAATCACGGACCCTGGACACACCAGGTGATCAGTGTGCCTAGGAGCTAAGTTCATCTATGGTTTACCCCTAGGTCACCTCGCCCCCGTGAGCCTAGTCTTTGAGATTTAATCCCGGATACCATGATATGCGTCTACACTTTCCGTGTTATTGGTTGAGTTGCGTTCTCTATCTAATACTCATTGCCTAGTATCAATCCTCTACATACCTATAACAATTTTTGGTTCAAGCCTGTGCTCTATAACGGAATTCCTTTTTTGTTATTCACAACATGTTGTTATTTTCATTTTTGAGAATCAAATTGTAGAAACCGGGTAAACATTTGCCAAAATCTGCAGCCTGCCCTAACAATATATTTAAGCCCTGAAAAATCTCATCTTTAGCAATAATTCATCTTTCGCCCTAAGAAAAATAACTTTATTTATACCAGGTGTTATTGTTCCCTTTATCATTTTCAACCATCCGTTACACTGACTATCCTGGGAACCACATATTCCGCAAAACGCATATCCTTTCCCATTATATTCGTACACATGCCATCCTCTCTCCACATCCTTGAATCTTCTTTATACTGCTGTCATTCTTGTTACTCTCACCTAACAGCCCCATGCCGAATCCATTTTAGTTTACTTTTTTGTGACTCGTTTAAACGTCCATTTCATTTATGTCTTTGATCCTACTTTTTCCTCCCATAACTTGAAAACTTATCTCAGAAATTTAACACTATCTTCTTTCTCTGATTCATATTTGTGCAAAAACTAAGTTTCACCGATCACCTATCCCAGACAACTACTTCCTCGTTTTTCTCCCCATTATTCTATACATGTCTATTTCGCATTCTTCTGCACATGCCCTCATCCATTATATGTTCTCTTATCCCTGTGGGACTAATGAATATACCACGGTCTGTAATTCCACCATCCATGTCATATAAATGTACCTTCAAGGATCTAAATTGATCGTAGTAGAATCGTTGTTTATTTAAATAACTGGTTCCGGAGCTTCCTTTTATCTTGTGACTGAATCTCAACTTCCGCTTGTCACGATACTATATTCATATTATAACTCTAATCACTTCTCTTCACATGAGTTTAATATTCCTCATCCACCTTACGTAGACTACAGTACGTCTTCTTTCTGCGACATAGTCTACAGACCCATGCTACGATATATACACGACACCCACTGACCACCTTACGATATCCCTACATATGCGATTGTTCTACGTTCTCCCTACAGGTTGCTTGCTACGCACTCGTACATGTATTACGCTTACAGCGTCTACCGCGACTTGTTCTACGATTCTTCGCCGATCGCTTGTAATTACTATTCCCACTTTTAGACCTTATGTGATGTTCATATTTAGCCTTTGTCTTTGCAATGAAGATCCAATGGATCATGATCACCTCCTTCAACGAGCTTGACTCATTCTCCGTTGGGGGTCCGGGCAAATTAGATACCAGCAACCCCGTAATGGCTAATGGCGTTTCTAAAGTGAAAATATCTCGAGTGGACCTAAAACATAAATAACAAATTCAATCCAATTTAGCTTACTTCTACTTTATTTTGATTCACTTATCTATCTTTCTCAATATCTCTCTCCTACTGGTTTCTTTCGACTTAATGTTAACTTTCCTCTCTTTCAAATTCAGTTCTATCCTATTGATCCACAAGATGAATTCTATAGTGTTGTCTACTGATATTTAACATTTCTTTCCTCCATTATTATATTCTGACACAAGATCTCTTAACTTATAACTCTGCTCCCTACATACTACGATACGAGCATCGTTTCCTTAAACTCGGGTACCATTGTTAATACTTTCCTACAATTTCCGAAGGTTCTCTCTTTTATGTCCTCATGTTTTTTGCTTAAAATCTCTCCTGCCACTATCATTATTGATTCCTTATGTGTTTTTCTGAGGACTTTAACCCAGTTGTGTGTGTTCTTACATAGTCACCTTGTTTTTTAGGTTACATTCCATAATTTTTCAAAATTTAACCTCGATCAATCTATCATATATCTTTTGATTCTTTACAATTAATTGCCTACCCCGTTAATAACTCTCTCTTTATATCCTCTCTTGCACATCCTTATACCGTATATACCTTCGTGCAATCATGTTTCTTAGTATCACAATACTTTGCGAATGTGCCCAAACACTTGCTATTTTTTATTTCGCGTTGTTCCTTGTTTGCGATTTTGTATTATTCTGAAGAAATAAATCATACCCTATGTTGGTGTAAATTTTATGCGATTATCTTCACTATTGCTGTTCATAATCTAATATATCCTACAATTTCAACAGCCATCCTCTTCTCGAAAATTCCCGTTATACAGTATTATTAATATTATAATGTTTACTGGAAGACTTTATTTTAAATTAAAATGATTTAAACGTTCAAGTGCCTGGAAGTGCTTGTGAATGTAGATATCGTACGAGTACGGATTGGCGGTACGCACATTTCCGAATGTCGTACGACAATGGCAAGCAGATCCATTATGAAGTTAAATTATTCTCGGGTACGTGTAAATACAATAAATATCAATCAATCATGCAATCGATCTGAAGAACTTCGATCGCATGGGTCGAAGGTTGGAACTTAACTCAACCTTGCTTGCGACTAACTTTCTCTTGTGCCAAATTAACGAGTTTTGGTGATCGTTCTGCCTCTTCACCAAATTAAAACATTAGGGTCGAGCTATGATCTAACCAGGCGTAAGCTCTGTGTGACTAGCCTTAGTAAGATCGTAGTAGAGCTTTGACTATGAACGCAGAAGGCGTTTGTAGTTATCGTGGTGTATCGTAGTAAGGTTCGTATTAGTCGATTGATTACTCGTTGTAGGAATCCAAGTGCTCTCTTACTCCTACTGCGTATTTCTGCCTTCTCGTCTACAACTATTAGGGACGACTCTTCTACCCGCTCTTCTTCCACTTATTCAACTTCCGTAGTTCAGATCCGACAGCCTGTAGATTCTTTCTTTTACTCGACTTACTCTTCACTCGCGCACATTCTTATCAACCCCTTAAGTATCACATGGTCTTTCATTTCATTATTGTTTTCTTGATTACTATATTTGACTCTGTCATACCCCATCATGGTCACACACCCAGCCACGTTCATATCGACGATCTCCAAGATCACGACGATCTGCTACGACCTGTCCGAATTTAGCCAAAATCCCCCATTAACTTATCCCATCTTTCGATTTCGTTCCTGTCAACCCCGTTTGATTGGGCTCATTCTGTTTACTTTTCAATAGCCCCAGTTTGCATTTCTTCATAAAAAACGACTTTGCCGTGGGGGATTGTTGTTGATGTGTTTGAATTTGAAGTCTACGATCTCCGTTACTTTTCATATTTAACCATCTATAGAGAATAGAAATTTCCTTGAGACTCTGCCCATTAATATGACATATTTTGATTCATATGTTATTGTCCTTCTATACTAAATTCTTTACTATCCTATATCCGCTAATGCTTTCACCATCTATCTCTTCATATCAATTCATCTTGTTTATGTAATCGGTGAAATCCATAAATAACCATTACACACACCCTTTTCTCACTCTCCTTGACCACATATTTTGTTCTCCATAATCTTATTCTTATATAATCCTGTTACTTTGTAACTGCCAAACTAAAACTGACTTTATACTTATCATGGGTTAAAAAAAACGTAGTCCTTCCATCATAGTATATCAAACTTAATAAAAGACAAATCCAAATGTACACATCACTCATTTTTGATATTTATGGATCAAACATTTATCAACAAATCAAAATTTTTATTTTTACCAAAACATAAGATCAAGTTTCAAAAATTCTCTCTTCCTCTCTCTCTCTCTCTCATCTCTCTTCCTCTCTCTCCTCTCTCTCTTCTCTCTCTGATTTGAAACTACTTTATTGTAGATACATAATAACATAAAGGTTTCAACACAATTCTTACAACTTACGAGAGGTTTCACCTATAAAACAACTGCACAATAATATAATAATTACTAAATAGACATGATATTGTATCTAATTAGAAAAAAATTAAGTAATACACATGATGAGTAATTTGAAATTAATATAATATGTATAGCGAATTATCATTATTAGGTAAATCTACGCAGAATCATCTCTGCAATATATTTGACAGAGGGAAAAAAATTGTTAGTTATTCTTATGTTTAAATTAATTTCCACACATAACGTAAATGACAGTCGATAATAGGTATTGAGTTATAAAGTAAAATATTTCTTAATAATTATTCTGGATTATTATATTTTGTAATTGAAGAGGAAGTGTACGAATCCTTCTGAATACCCAACGAGCAGTTGACTTTATCATATTTATCTTCTATAATCTCTCTCTCTCTCTCTCTCTCTCATCTCTCTCTTCTCTCTCTCTCTCTCTCCTCTCTCTCTCTCTCTTTAATAATATCTCTCGTGGAAATATAGCTATTCATGCTGGAAAAAGATGCCTTAACATCACTATATTAAAACAAAACCCAAAACAACCAGGATGTCAAATTTCAAACGAAACACCTTGACACAAATTCATATTTATATGACAGATATGTTTTTGATTTGGTTAAATCAGTATTAACGAAACAACTCTTGAAGTGTATTATTATGTCTCACAGTAAATAAATGTGTTCATATCAACCCCTAAACTTCGTCTTACACTTACATGCATTTAACTCTTAATGGTGAAAATGGCTTTCTTTCTCAATCTTGGGTAACATAAAAAAAAGCTTTAATATATTAATAAAAAAAACCACTTTATTTCATCAAGAGGTCCGCAGCCTTATCATGGCTTGAGTACCATTCAAGTATTTTAACTTTGTTGACGTTATCTTAATTAACATCTTGATTATCCTATAGCATTTAATTGTAAATTGATGTCTTGATTGCAACAAAAAGCTATAATACCATAATA
>CAJDSM010027438.1:21870-43052 GCA_903981925.1 Ostrea lurida | reverse complement strand
TGTATCAGTGGTATATTTAGTAGATCATGTAATAGTGGTATATTTAGTAGATCATTTATCACTGGTATATTTAGTATCATGTATCAGTTGGTATATTTGAGTAATATGTATAGTGGTATATTTAGTACATATGGTATCAGTGGTATATTGGTACATCATGTTATCAGTGGTATATTTAGTCATCATGGATCAGTGTATTTTTAGTGGAATCATGTATCAAGTGGTATAATTATCAGTGGTATATTTAGTACATCATGGATCAGTGGTATACTTAAGTATATCATGTATCGTGGTATATTTAAGTATCATGTATCAGTGGTATATTTAGTAGATCATGTTATCAGTGGTATGATTTAAGTAGATCATGTAATAGTGGTATATTTAGTAAATCTGTATCAGTGGTATATTTTAGTTCATGATCAGTGGTATAATTTAGTACATCATGTATCAGTGGTAATATTTAGTAATATAACAGTGTACATTAGACGATTGTGTATCAGTGGTATATTTATAGGTAATTTAGTAGATCATGTATCAGTGTTAAATATTTTAGTAGATTTACATGTATCAGTTTGGTATCTTTAGTTATCGATGGAAGATCCCTAGTGGTATATAGTGATCCATGATCAGTTATTTTAGTACAGATCATGTACTCAGTGGTAATCAAGTGGTGTAAATATGATCTATTGTATCATGTAATATTCTAAATCATGGATAGTGTGAGTATATTTAGTAAGATCATTGTAATCAGTGGTATAATTTTAGGTAGATCATGTATCAGTGGTAAATATTTAGTACGATATATGTACCAGTGGTATATTTAGTATATCATATATCAAGTGGGGTATATTAGGTGTCATGTATCATGGTATATTTAGTTACATCAATGTATCAGTGGTATATTTAGTTACTCATGGATCAGTGGGTATATTTAGTACATCATGTATCAGTGGTATTTAATCAGTGGTATATTTAGTTAGATCATGTTATCAGTGGTATCATTTTTAGTAGATATCTATCAGTGGTAATTTATAATCGTTATAAGTGGTATATTTAGTAAGATCAATGTATCGTGGTATATTTGGAGATAATGCATCAGTGGTATATTAAGTAATAGATCATGTATCAGTGGTCTATTTAGGTATCATGTATCAGTGGTATATTTTGTGTAGATCATGTATAGTGGTATATTTTAGTAGATCACTATATCAGTGGTATTTTAGTATAGATCAATGTTTCAGTTGGTATAATTTAGTATATAGTATCGTGGTATATTTAGTAGATCATGGATCAGTGGTATATTTTAGTAGATCTGTTCAGTGGTATATTTAGTAGATCGTGTAATCAGTGGTATATTTATAAGAATCTTGTATGCCGTGGTATATTTAAGTAAGAATCTTGGGTATGCAGTGGTATGTTTAGTAGATCTTGTATCAAAGTGGTATATTTAGTACATCATGCTCTGTGGTATATTTAGTGGGATCATTTATAGTGGTATAATTATCAAAGTGATATTTAGTACATCATGGGATCGTGGTATAAATTTAGTAGATCATGTATCAGTGGTATATTTAGTATCATGTATCAGTGGTTATTCTAAGTAGATTTGTATCAGTGGGTAATATTTAGTAGATCATTAATCAGTGGTATAGTTTTAGTAGATCATGTATCAGTGGTATATTTAAGTATATCATGGATCAGTGGTATATTAAAAAAGTTAAAAAAGAAATCCAATGTATCAGTGGTATATTTATGTAGATCATGTATCAGGATGGTATGATTTAGTAAATATCATGTCTCAGTGGGTATATTTGTATATTCATGTATTCAGTGGTATATTTAGTACATCATTATCAGTGGGTTATTTCGTACCCTCTCATGGATCATGGTATATTTAGTAACATCATGGATCAGTGATATTTAGTAGATCATGTATGAGTGGTATATTTATCAGTGTATATTTAGTACATCATGTTATCATGTGGTATATTTAGTATGTCATGTATCAGTGGTATATTTAGTAACATCATGTAATCAAGTGGTATATTTAGTACAATCATGGATCAGTGGTATATTTAGTACATCAATGGATCAGTGTAATTTGTAGATCATGTATCAGTGGTATAATTTACGTAGATCATGTATCAGTGGTTATATTTAGTACATCGTGTAATCGTGGTCTATTTAGTAGATCATGTATCAGTGGGTAATATTTAGTAGATCATGTATCAGTGGGTAATATTTAGTACATCATGGATCAGTGGTAATATTTAGTAGAATCATGTCTAGTGGTATATTTAATGTAGATATGTATCAGTGGTTTTTAGTAATCTTGATAGTGGTATATTTAGTAAGATTTGTATCCGGAGTGGTATATTTAGTCGATTATGTATCAGTGGTATATTTGTGATATCATGGATCAAGTGGTATATTTAGTACATCATGGATCAGTGGTATATTTTTAGTAGATCATGTATCAGTGGTATATTTTCATGGATAGTTTAGTAGATCATGTATCAGTGGTATATTTGTAGATCATGTAATCAGTGGGCTATATTAGTATCTATGCTATCAGGGTGAATATTTAGTAGATCAATGTTCAGTGGTATATTTAGTAATCAGTATTCAGTGGTTAATAGTTATCATGGTGGTATATTTAGAGACATCAGTATCAGTGTATATTAGTAGATCATGTATCAGTGTATATTGTAATTGCTGTAATAGAAATCATGTATCAGTGGTATATTGTTACAGTCAGATTAGTTTCATTATGTGATTTTAGTCATCTGGTATCATGGTATTAGTTATCATGACAGTGATAATCTAATGTAGGTTATATTTAGCGTAGATCATGTATCAGTGTATATTTTATCGTCAGATATATAGTAGATAGTATCGGTATTTTAGAATAGAGTCAATTAGTGATCATGTCGGTATATTTAGTAGAATCATGTATCAGGGTATACTTATGTAGATCATTATCCAGTGGTATATATAGTACATCAATGACTGGTATATTTAGTAGATCATGTAATATGATAAATTTGTATTACATTTATCACTGGATTATTTAGTTCATGATCAGTGGTATATTAGTATCATGTACATCAGTGGTATATTTAGTAAGATCATGTACTCAGTGGTATATTTAGTAGATCACTATCAGAGTCGGTTGGCATGTACGTAAATCTGCCACATTGGATACTTGTTGAAAGCTGAGAATTTACAATAGCAAAAGTACCTTCACTCGCAATTATAATTCTTGTGAACAGAATCAAACAAATAATCGATCAGATGCTGTGCGTGACAGTATGGTATTAAGATAAGCTTTCCAAAGCATGAAAAAGGAAAAGGAACGATTTGTCTTCAGTGACTAATACCATAGAATAAAAATTCGTTTAATCTAACCCCTTCGTTTATGGATTTATTTGTAGAAGGGAATGTTTTATAATGACATTTGAAAATCTCCCGCGGGGTAGATCTCATTGAATTAAGATAATGATGTATTTAAAAAAAAAATAATTTGTTTTATAATCAGCCATATCCGTGCCCTGAGTGTGTTGTATAAGAGAGATTTATAAATATTTGCCAATCTTGTTGTTTTTTTTTTTGTTTTTTTTTTTTGCTGTACTAGGTTTAAATAGGTTGTAAACGATAAGTTTAGTACATATATGCCAGTTGTAAATCCTCCAAATACCCATAATAGCTATCAATAATATAATATAATATATACATATATACATATGTACATTCATTCTGGAAAAGTCTGCTATGTTAGTGTGCGTGTGTGCACGCACGCTAGTGTGTACATACGTGTTTGTGTTGGAAACACTTTCGAAATTGAAAAAAAAAATGAAGATTTAATATTTCTAAACCTCTTGTGTCTACCGTTACAACCTAGTGAATGAGTTGACAGAGTTGACAGTTTTTGCTTTTAGTAGGAAATGCAATGCGAAAAGCGGACTGGTTCAGTGCATATTCTAAAAAAGATAAATTGAATGAACGCAGTTGAACGCATAGATCTATATCATAAGGCATCTAACATTACCAGAGTTTCAAAATTTCTAAATCAAGTTTGTTACAGGACAAGGTAACTGTTTGGTATCACTAATGGTTTGTGCTGTTTGCCCGAATTTATAGGAATCTTTTCACCAGTTCATGGGCGTAGGAGCGGGGGGGGGGGGCTTTTGAAAGTCGGGAGGCAAAAATATGTTTGCCCCTCCCCTATATTGTCAAGTTTTTTTTTTTCAGTTACAACTTTATTTTATCATTTTACAGAAAAAAAAATATTACAGGCTCAGAATTTAGAGTTCAGTTGCTGTATCATTGTATCATCCCCACCCCACCCCCCTTTTTTTTCAAAAACACTCAGGACTACGTCTATAAATCATTCTCCTCTGAATGAAACTCCCGACAACCCTAATACCACTAGTCCACCTAGACAGTACAAACCTCTGCACCACATTTGTGTACGTATCGATAAAAAATGAAAAGATCGAGTACATGTGAGAAGAAAGACAACTTGTGAATGCAATTCCTTAATCTGACAATCACGGTTATCGTTACTACGAGCTAGCCACATTTAATTATTCGTTTACGGAACACGATTAGCAAATGTCATGTTTCACAATCTATTCTCAAGTATTTCTCGGCACATTTTCACACATATGGCATTTGTCGTGGTGCAGATTCCATTAGATAAATGTGATAATTGTATGTAGGCCTACACCGGACAGTGATGTAATGTTCAATGCAATTAAAAACATTTGCAATGTGTAATATACTTCGGTTGTAAGAACATGTAAAAAAAACAATTACATCACCATAATTACCAATTTCCTTTCAAAGCATGCATGGAAAGATAAAGATCAACAATTCTTGTGTATTCCTTTAAAATCTAACCGCCTAGCTGGCGAATTTCACTATATATCGTAACATGAATCCGAAATTATTATTCTCATGGACCAGATATTTTGAAATATTTTGAAATCTTTTAAAGAACTGATGTCACCTCGAAACCAAATGTTAAGTCTCTAAAAAAGAAAGTTGTATATTAAATTGTATATTATAAGGGTTTATGAATCCGCCTGTTCCCATAATTTGGATGATGTGTACCTGTTTTTTTATTGTACCTCTGACCAAACTTTATGTCTCTCTCTATAATGTAGTATATACAAGAATATACATGATTACGTAGGAAAATATACTGCCCTGTGAAATACTGGTTGTGAAAGAAGTTACTTGATAGATATGGTACATCTTTATAACTGCTTGAAAATCAGACAGAGATGAACATATAATGAATTTATAAGATCTTAAGTTCACTTTTGAAAAAAACTGCACCGCTTCACCGGGCTTCATGAGTAAGCAAGGGTCAAGCGTCGCAGCTTTTATCCTGCATGCAGTTTTCTTGGAAATAAAATTTATTTTTAAAGATACATAAATGTCATCTCTGCGACTTATAAATATTTCAATGTATAAAACACACACACACACACACACAAATGATAAAATAAGTAAAATCAAATGACTTTCAATTCAATTTTATGAAAATTGTGTAAATCTCTTCACAATGTACATGTTTACTTCCGTAATATGATAGAACACTTTACATTTCCAGCGGTTTTTTTTTTTGGTTTTTTGTTTTTTTTTTTTTTTTTTTTTCAGAAAAAATTTTAAAATAAATGGGTTTTTTAGGGGGGGGGGTGTGTTTTGGTTGTTTTCTTTAGATATATATATCCCAGTCGTGATTTATGATTTACTTTATATACAGTTGTTTTAGTTACATTTATTTTCCTAACAATTTGGAAATATGACTTTAGTAACTAGTTTAATTCAGCGGCAGCCCTTGTTGTGGAGTGGATCGAAAACTATTGGCTAGCGAAGATGTGGAGACTTGTATTGAATATGAGGTAAAGCAAAATATGAATCATTTTCTTTGGCCATGTCATATAAATTGGCGAACTCAATTAACATCGTGCTAAACGTAATCATAATAAAAAAAAAACCCAACCCATATAAAAACTCGAGTGTAGAGCAACACGAGCCTCCGACAAAAGCGAAGGCAGGATCAGGTGCCATGGAGGAGTAAGCATTTCTGCTGACCGGTCACACCCGCCGTGAGCCCTTAGTCAAAATAAACTAAACGGGATTATCCGTCGTCAAATCTAGTAGGAAAATGACGGTCAAGCAAAGAGTATGAAACAAATCAGTCAACATATGACTTAGTGATAACTTGTAATCGCAAGGTCATTATAGCAACCGTAGAATTAGCGAAATGATGACTTTAAATCGATATTTCCTTATAACTCTGCAACATATCATGTATCAATTATTCATCGGTATGTTGGTCGTCTATACAATGACCTTGTATAGGCATAATTTTGTTTTTCTTGTTAAATTTAATACTTAAAGGGACAGTAACTGTTAGTTTGTCAAAATATTAAAGTCATACAAATCTTTTTTTTTCTGTAAAATGATAATACTGATAATAATAACCCATTAATCTTCATTCGTTTTCAATTTAAAACGATTATCATCTTTAAAGTACCCCCACCCCTCAATATCTGGCTTGCAAGACAGAAAACCAATTCACTATATACCAGTAAGTTGGCTCCTAGTGAAACTTTTAACCAACACACTATGATTTCTGAATTGAAAAAGTATACTTCATACATCATTCTTTATTATATCAAAAAGAGATAAGATGATTTGGAGTGAATATTTTTTTCACCAAGAAAAAATGAGCTTTAGCAATTCGTTCATCATATTCAAAATATCAGTAAACGCCCCACCCCATACCACTGTGCTACAATGTCCTTTCTATTTTCATTCCTTTACAATATTAATATACACACACTGGAAAGTACAATAGGAGTTTTGTTTTAAATTCACATTGATAAATGCAATATTAAAATCTTTCTTTCTTTTTTTCATCACCAATTATATATTTAGAATGCAAATAATGAAAAGGCGGATAAGTAAACCGGCATTACGAGTATGTTAACATGAAATCTTACGAATTTCGTGACAAATTCCGCGACCGAAGGACGCCTTTTTATTGTTTCTACTCAATGTACAGAATTATTAATACAGAGTTAACTTTAAAAGAAAAGGCTAAAGAACTGTATGACTTTTGACAGTTACCAGTTTAAAATATCAAGGCTATGTGTCTTCCTGATTAATTGTACATAAGGTCTAGAGAATTATTAAATTATATGATTAACATGTACTGTGAAATCATTTCAATTCGTAAGGGCCATTGTTCGTGGGTAACCAAAACTTTACTGGTTAGTAAGTACGTAATTCCGTGGGTAATTGATGATTAATGCGAACGGCAGAATATTTTTAAAGATGAAAAGGGAAAAAAAACATGTTCGAGGGAATGTTAATTCGTGCGTAAAACGACGTCCCACAAAATCCACGAGCATTGGTCCCCACGAACATTGATGATTCTACATTATGCTATCAGTGATATTATGGGTTGAACGTGTGTATTTTTTTTCTGGCAACAATGCCTCTTTATATATGTGCAAATGCCCGCATTTGTCTCCTTCCATCTTTTATCATGAAAGTTACATAAAATAAAATGTACAACTGTTTGCTAATTTTGTGCTAACTTATTCTTCTTGCACTGCGTGTTACTGGCACTAGGTGTCAATGAAATGTCATTTCAACATTCTTTGCGTTAAATGTTGAACTCTTCATCAGAAGACACACGACTGAGTATTATTATGTCACACAGTTACAGTTTCTTCAGACGAAAAAAAAAACCCGCCGTTATGAAAAAACGACGCCACAGCTAATTAAGCCTGTTTCAAACAACTGAATTAATTATTCATTCATTGAAGTATACTACACCAAAGTTTATGTGAAAATATGAATTTAGAAAACGCAATTTTATGTAAAAAAAAAAATCGGTTAATTGTTTTTGTCCTTCAGATTCATACTTAAGGATGATCCCAGAATTCGCTAGATTAAAACAAACGATCCAACAACACATTTGTAAAAAAAAAAAAAAAAAAAAAAAACGCAAACGTCGGATCAATATCGATATTTTTGTATGTTCTAGTTATCGTTCCTTTGTCATGAAGTATCAAGCGGTAATGACGGAGATTGTAGCATCTAATTTATACGATTTAAAGCCATGATAAAAATGCTAGGATTTGCAATTAATGTTCACAGTATCTTATTGTGTTCATATGGAGACTTGCAAGAATTATTTCTACAGCCCGGTAGCTATGTACTTTGTTACTAGCTTGAAAATACGGATATATATATTTAATTGCAGTGGTAAATTGGAAATTAATTCCAAAATTAAGGATTATCTCCCTCAGGCATAGTTCCGATCCTTCAACATATTTGGCTCCAGTATTTGGCACTTCATTTTTTCTGCTCTTTAATTTCTTAATTACATGCTCCGGATTCCAACATTTCGGTATGGGCATCACTGAAGAGACGTGCTTTGTCAAAATGCACAATTGGTACCGTATAAAATTTACATTACGATCCCTAGGTCGAGGCCTCTGCTAGTGGACTGTTATTCCCCGAGGGTCTCTATAGTCCAGTTTCTATGTAACATTTTACTAGCTTGAAAATACGGATATATATGTAATCTATATTTAATGACAGTGGTAAAATTAGAAATTTACTTCAAAATTAAGGATTATCTCCTTCAGGCATAGCTCTGATCCTTCTACGTACCAGGTATTTGGCGCCAGTCTTTGCCACTCCAGTTTCTTTTTCTGCTATTTAAATTTTTCATTACATGTATCGGATTTCCATTATTTTGGTATGAGCACCACTGAAAATACATCATTTGTCGAAATTCGCATCTGGTACCGTAATAGATTAACATTAAGACCTTAGGGTCGAGGCTTCTGCTGATGGAATGTTGATCCCCGAGGGTTTCTACAGCCCAGTAGTTATGTGCTCTCTTACTAGCTTGAAAATACGGATACATATATCTAATTACAGTGATAAATTTACAAATATATATTCCAAAATCAAGGATTATCTCCCTCAGGCATCGCTCTGATGCTTCGACAAATTTGGCTCCAGTCTTTGCCACTCCATTTTGTTCTACTCTTTATATGTTTCGGATTTCCAACATTTCGGTATCAGCATCACTGAAGAGACATAATTTGTTGAAATGCACATCTGGTGCATCAAAATTGGTATCGTATAAGATTAACATAAATATACACTGTAGTATGTCCGTGGTTGTAAGGCAGAAGAAGTAAAATCTTGAGAAGTTGAATATGAATTGGCGGAGCAAACAATGTGTTAAACGTAATCATTAGTTCCCAAAACATATATGCAAAGTCGAGTGTAGGCAACACGGACCTCCGACAAAAGCGAAGGCAGGATCAGGTCTCATGAGGAGTAAGTATCTCTGCTGACCTGTCACACCCGCCGTGAGCCCTTAGTCGAAACAAGGGAAACAAGGATTACCGTTGTCAAATTTAATACGAAAATGACAGTCTAACAAAGGGTATGAAATAAATCTGTCAACATATGACTTAGTGATTAATTTGTAATCGCAAATAAGGTCATTTTAGCGACTGCAGAATTTGCGAAATAATGACTTTAAACGAGAATCGTTATAACCCTGTAACATCAACGTATTAGTTAATAGTCGGCCTCGCTTTAAAAACGTCCTCATACGCATGGCATGCTCTTGTGTATCTAATCAACTGGGAGACATACACACCATAAGCAGGTGAAAGTGGATCATTACTACATCAAAAGGGAAAGTTGACGATTGCAAAGTTAAAGTTCTCATGTTTATCATATAATGTGGTTGCCAGTCTGCCATTAGAGTAAATATTATGTAAAATATCAAGATACGAAGCAAACATGTCAGATTATGTGGTGTCCTTTATTTCGAGTTTGTCGGGATATATCATATGGGCATACTTATGAAAAAAATTTAATTGATAAGATATCATAAAAATATCTATATGTAAAGGCAAAGATAACGAACAGTGATCAATCTCGTAAGTCCTAAATAGAATACAAAAACAAGAGTTGGGCAATCACGGACCCCTGGACACACCAGAGGTGGGATCAGGTGCCTAGGAGGAGTAAGCACCCCCTGTTGACCGGTCACACCCACCGTGAGCCCATAGTCTTGATCAGGTAAACGGAACAGTCCGTAGTCAAATCAGTGTGTGAAAAACAGCTTAACAATGGCTATGAAACACATCAGACAGCATTTGAATCAATGATAGGTCATATTGGTAAACTAAATGCAAGTTTGAAGGACTCAGCAAGTTTTTTTTTTTGTTTTAATCCCGCTCTTTCGTCTCTTGGAGATGGATCCTGCTCCCTTGCCTACATATCATGAGCGAAAGCGACCACACACTATTTTATAATCAAATATTAGACATCAAACTCGGGCGCAACCATGCCATGTCCTATGATCAAATGTTAAACACCAAACTCGGGCGCGACCACGCAATGTCTTATGATCAAATGTTAAACATCAAAATCGGGCGCAACCACAAAAATGTCTTATAATTGACTGTTAACATTCATGTTTCGAATTTCCAACATTTCGGTTTGAGCATCACTGAAGAGACATAATGTGTCGAAATGCGCATCTGGTGCATCAAAATTGGTACCGTATATTATTTATATTCAGACTCGGACTACACCAATTTAGACACCTGTTCTCAATGTTTCATTGATAAACAAAATCAGTTTAGTGTCGAAATAACACATTTAACATTTCCAACCAACTAAAAAGTGTACAAGACTTTATACATACGACCCATAACTAGCGCTGTCAACATTAACAAACTTTATCCATGTGTAGAAAATATATAACGCATTTCCTTTATTATAACATGTATTATTATGCAAGGTGCTGGATTTGATCTCCATCATAAGCATTGTAGTTTGACTTTACATTCTTGCCAGTCATTTTTCACTACTTTGTATGTATACAATGCTTCGAAATGTGTTTTCTCAACTTAATATTCATTATGTATTTTGACACATGACATAATCCTTATGTATATAGTTGTTATACCTGTTTTATGTATTTTAGTCATGTGTTATGTTGCATAATACTTTTGTCATTTATGTTGCTTAATAAATGACCATTCTAATTCCTGAGATATGTATTAAGCTTGTGTCAAACGGAGCACTGCCCCATCAGGTATCCATAAAATACATTTATGACCATAAAATATGTATGGATACTAAGTCGTTTCCCTATAGTATTATCATTACTGGTATACTTTACTCTATTGCCATTCAAATTTGGCGCCTTCACTAAGGTATTCATTTGTTGCGTGCAATGCGCGCGTGGAACATCGATTACGTCATCCTTGTTTGTATTAACGGAGAGATTAATTAAATTTTTGCCCGAGGCTGTTAGCAGCGGATTTACAAATTAACATTCGGCGAACCTCGGCAGATTCCGGAACCTACACCAAACCTTGGCTGTATGATAGGATTTGATATTCTTAAATACACTTGGGCATGTGTGATTCTGTCGCTTCTTTACTCATTAAGAAAAAAACCCACCTAACGCTACATAAATTATGTGCGTAATATGTTTATAATTTACTTTGTTATATTCAATAAAGATCTCTATACAGAGAAAACACGCAGCATATTTGATATTAGCTCCAACGAAAAATATTGACGGTCATTTGATTTCGAACAGCTATTGACCGGCAGAGAGTTTTCCCACCTTTTAACCGTCGGAGTTTGATTTTGATTAATAGATGAATTCATTGTGACGTAGTAAAAACGTTGTGACTTAAAAAAAAACCACAAACAGCATGACGTCACAATTCAAAATGACGTCACAATTCAAAAGAAATGTGAAAAGCCTTTTTACGAAGAAAGAGATTATATCTGTGCTGCCAACTAGCTATGGAAAAAGTATTAATTTTCAGATGTTACCATGAATTTAGCGGTGTTTTCCTACTTTTGTCGTTGCCTGACAGACGTAAATAAACTACATCAGAGAAGACAGTTGAAAGTAGTTTCAATTCTAATGTGGCGTGATACATCATACAACCGAGGTTAGATGTAATCGGCCGAGGTGTGCCGAGTGACAAATTAAGTTACTAAATGACTCGGTGAAAATCGACAATAAACAATATCAATATTACCCTTCAGGGATACAAATTTAAGGCATTGTGTAATTGACCAAATATAATTTCTCAAGCATTACCTTCAAGCAAAGATGCCAGATTGTGGTTATTTTTCTTTACCAAATACAGCCAAATATTTTGAAAACCTGTCTGTTTGAAATGCATGTAGAAAAAGGATTTGTATACCGAGCCCGATGCAACAGCAGAGCTCGAGGAAAATGCCAATAATATTTTCCTCATAAGATAAAGGCATCTATATTAATTTGTTTATAAATGCTATTATTAAGCAAGGTGCTGAAAGCATATACATGCCCCCTGTCTCCACATTCATGTCCTCTAACGTTAAAGAGGCAACGAATCTTTGTATAAAAATTGCATATCAAGCTATTCTTTCTTCCAGTATCGATAGGTTTTCCTCTTTCCAACTGCACAAGACGGGTGGGAGCTTTGATTGGATTTGGAAACAGATTACATTTTCTGTTCTATGATAGGGGGAGTGAAATAGATTCTATTGCAGGACTTATTTATTTTTAATCGGTAGTTTCTTGCTTATTTGGAAGAGACATACGCTCTTCTAATAAAGCAGAATAATATACTAAATCCGCCCCTTGGAAGGAAAGAAAAGTAAGTTAATATGTTGCTTACCACACAAGCCGTCATTGCAGAATGAAATTGGGTGTTCACAGTGTGTACAAACACTTCCTTTGCTGTAAGGGTTGTGGCTTTGATATTCATTTCTACAAATAGTATATTTCTAAATTGTGATATAAAACATGCATTTGTATCATTGATAGAAATTCAAGAATTCTCCAACATGCTAGAACATTCATCCAGACGTTTACCTCCAAGTCTCAATCATGCAGACGTTTGTATCTCCCCATAAACATATGGATATTCATAGAAAAAATATCCCTGATAAATGGCAATAATTTAGCACCCCCCTCAGGAATAAATATATAGATAAATAAATAAAGGGTTTTATTGAAAGCAATTGTGTTAGCAAGTTTGCAATAGTTTTTGATAAACCCAGTAGAAACTGTGGGTTCTTGTATCAGAGCAGAGATGGCATGAAAAGGACTAAGTTCTGGAACGAGGCTATTAGTTGTTACTAAAATTAGGTTCCTACAAATTGCCATGTACTGTGTCTTACTCCTTTTAAAACAATTATAAGGATTTAAGTCACTACAAAAGGCAGTCCTAAATTAATCATAAAATATTCGATGTAATATCAAATCAAATGTGACTGAAAAAAACAATGCTTTATCACGATCGATCGATGATAGGTTGGTGGACTATACTCTAATTTTGGTATAGAATTACGCCGTGGATTTAGAAGTATAATTACAAGTACATACAACCGTGTATCGACCACGAGCAAGATACCATAAATTTAATGATTAACCACAATAAAATTACCCATGACGTCAGCTTATTCTCAAATAACACCTCATTTTTGGGGGAGGGGCATCAAGAGGCTTTACTGATGATCAAAAGTTCAGGTGCATGTGGGTTACAAGCTTATATTTTAATGACATCAGTAGAAAGATACAAAACATCCTTCAAATGAAAATGCTAGGAGGAAGTGTATACTCAAACTAAACAAGCTACATGTTTGATTCAACAGAAGATCGATAATTTCCAACAAATTACCGGGTTTGCCCGCATTCCATTAGGTACTATTACACCATTGATAGAAAGGTCAGGAGTTGCTCCTAGCACTTTTCAAACATATTAATATATCTAAAACATATATCACTGCCTAAGCAGGTGTACCTGGTCCTTTGCGTTATGTAGATTTGATGCGGTTACTTTTGCGAGTAAGTTTGTTTAAAGCGTACCATTATAATGTCACGCTATATAATATCGGAATTATCTTTGCGTATACTATTTTAAAACATGGAGACATGTAATATCAGTGAAAAATAATGTAAAATAATTCGATGATAATTTGAAGTGAAAACTGAATTTCAGACGGAATTAAGAAAATATAGAAAATGAAACTAGAAAATGAAAGAACAAAGGAGGTAAACGAAAGAGCAGAAAGAAAAAAAAAAGAATGAAAGAGAGTAAATAGGAAAAGGAAGACAATTTTCTTCGAGAAGTCAAAACTGCAGCACACATCTGCCATAATTGAATTTAATGCCACTCCAATATCAGATTAGTTCAAATGCTAGTGTTTGAAGAAAATTACAAGATAATTTTGTTTTCAATTTGAAAGAGTTCCAGAAAGTGGCTCAGTGGTAAAAAAAAATACATTCGCTTCGTGATGAAGAGGTTGTGAGTTCGAATCCCGCTCGTGCCATGGCCGCGTCAGAATATTCCCCAACAACGTGCTCGGCATTTAGAATAGAGAATCATGGGTCTTTTGAATGTGATCTTACACCGCAGATCCCGTGTCACGGTAGGCGTTGGAACGTTAACGAACCTTCACTGCTATAGCTACAAAAAGCATTGCCCTGATCCAAATGTGTATTACCTCACATACTTCTCATATAAACATAGGCGTAGGACTGTTTTTGAATGTGGGGGTTGGGGGTGGCAAACTTAATATGGCAAGCCAACAAAAAGGCATATAGATACCGTCCTGTATCTACTAGACTAGTCATTCGTTATAGCTTGAAAATTACTTGAAAATAAGTGGGGGGGGGGCAAAGACAGATTTGCCTCACCTACCCACCCACCCCATTCCATTTTCACCCCCGGCTCCTACGCCCATGATAAAAACTCATGTTATATGTCGCAACTATGCGTTTATCATTTGAAATCATGTAAACATTACCATGAAAGTTGTAAAAGTCGTATCTCAATATGAATGAAAAATCATCGGATGAACAAAACAAACAGCCAGATAAACACACAAAAAAAAATGTAACTATATAGTACTCAAATTGTTAACTTTTGTCCTATCATAATAGGTAATCAAAAGATAATTCTCAGTAGTATACCTAAACGAGCAAATCCTATTATCAATACGTAAGTGTTGAGATAAGATCTCTTCTGTGTATAAGGTGCATTTCCACCCCAAATACCTAAATGGGTCGGACATCGCCATATGAGGGGAAGGATTCTCGAGCGGCACGATAAACAATATACAACCAACCAAGCCCCTGTGAACCAAGCAACAAAAGTTGGACAGAGTGCAATCAATGAGGAAAAAACACACACCCACAAGTAACCTATTTCTTAACTAACACAAAGATGTAAAAGGTGACGTACTTCCTCAACAACACCCACACTTACCCTACGTCATAAATAAACATCCATATTTTTATTCAGTTGGGTAGTAAAATGCCAAATAGTTTACAAATCGATGCATTCTTCAAAAAGAATGTTTACTCCTATAGTAACCTATGTCCATCACAAACACCAACAAATAACAAATTACATACACTTACTTTCCTTTAACACCTGTGCAGGTTAATTATTTTACTTAGCACCTATACGTAACTTACCTTCCTTCATAAATACACATGAAAACGTCGTATATAATATTTCTACTCCTACAGTTTCTTTGAAAAGCGCATCCTATGTGTCGTAACTGTGCATTTATCATCTGAAATGATACAATCCTTATCATAATAGTTTTTAAAAGCATGCGAGTAGTGAAACCAGATAACAATATCACGTTGAAAAGAAAAAAATCGTGATATTATAGACAACATATAATTGTACATTGTGTAGCTATCTGAACTACAAAAATAAGTATACCTTATTATTGAATATAAAAACTAATGCATATAAAAACAAGTATAACCTATCATAATTTTATGAGAAAACTAAAGTGTTAATATTTCACATTTCAAGCGCCGTTTGACCCGCATTTGATTACACTAGCATAATGTAAAGGCAAAGATAACGAACAGTGATCAATCTCGTAAGTCCGAAATAGAATACAAAAGCAAGAGTTGGGCAAACACGGACCCCTGGACACACCAGAGGTGGGATCAGGTGCCGAGGAGGAGTAAACATTCCCTGTTGACCGGTCTCCGGTCACACCCGCCCGTGAGCCAGTAGTCTTGATCGAGGTAAACGGAACAATCCGTAGTCAAATCATTGTGTGAAAAAACGGCTTAACAATGGCTATGAAACACATAAGAACAGCATTTGACTCAATGGTAGTCATACTGCAACTGTTTGTTATCTTTGCCTTGATATCGGTAAACTAAATTGTTATATACGACATAGAATTTACGAAATGCTAACTTTAAACTTGACTGTTGAAAATCTATATCTATATTTAATGTTTCGTATTTCTAACATTTCGGTTTGAGCATCACTGAAGAGACATAATTTGTCGAAATGCGCATCTGGTGCATCAAAATTGATACCGTTATTGATTTATATCGCACTGGTATTTCACTAATATGACGTTTATGCAAATGATGTCACATATCCTCGAGCGTTATTTTTAAAATTATCTTATTTATTGTGGCAATTCATCATTATTCGTCAAATAGATCAAAGATTTACAAGTTTAAAAAGAGGTGGGTATAATTTCTACTCATCTCGATATTTTTTCTCGTCTGTTAAATAGCAAATTAATAAAGTGAACAGTGTTTCAAAGTACAATCTACAATAACTGAGTAACAGGTATATTCATATAACTTACTTAAGCCTGTTTCCTTTTTAATATTTACAAAGAGTAGAAATTACAATGTCTTTTATCAATATCCAACAAGTATTTAGATATTGCCATTTCTAAACACTTTATAATCTCTAGCGGTGGTCTTTAATTCGACTTTTCGAATAATTGACGACGTTTATCTATCAATAATAATAATTTCCATTCATATGTCAATTCAATATTCCCAAAGAAGTAGAAATAAAGGACATCACAGAGCCTTCCATGTCTGCTTCGTACTTGCATATTTTATTGAACATTGACATAACGGCAAACTAACTACTCAACTTTTGACAAACGGGACGATTTCAGCTTCTCCATCGTCAACTCCCATATTTTGTAGCAATATTTCCATCATTACCTGTATATGGTGTGTATGTATATAGTATGGAGAAATAAACAATGTGTTAAACGTAATCATAGTCCCGAAAATCGAGTGTAGGATAACTTCGATACTCAAGAGCTTGTTCTGCGTATGATCAGTTTTTGAATCGAGCAGGCTACTTCCAGACAAGTTATTGTTGCAGGGGCTTAACAGTCACGTTTAAAGGCAGCATTTCGTAAATTCTATGGTCGTTAAAACAATTTAGTTTAGCAATATGACCCTACCATTGAGTCAAAAGCTGTCTGATGTGTTTCATAGATCATTATTAAGCCGTTTTTCAAACAATGATTTAACTACGGATTGTTCCGTTTACCTGATCAAGAACTGGCTCACGGCGGGTGTGACCGGTCAACAGGGGATGTTTACCTCTTCTAGGCACCTGATCCCACCTGTTGGTGTGTCCAGGAGCCCGTTTTTGCATTCTTGTTTTTGTATTCTATTTAGGACTTACGAGATTGATCACTGTTAGTTACCTTTGGCTTTACATTGATTGGTAGACACTGTACAAGTATTTATATATTTATGTATGGAAATTCAATAATATATGTATTTAATTATATTGATTTATATCCATTTTACGATACACATATATGATATGTATTTGTATTAATTCATAATAGACTTACCGCTAAGAAGTTTCCACAGCGTTTCAACTTCAAGACATGTTTCAAATTCTGGTATGAAATATTGTCCCTCCCTTAACCAATCACCGATGACTTTTGTGAGATTTCCATTCAGCGTTAGCCCTGTATTGATGGTTCTGCTCAAAGGATAGTGGTCACCTCTCCTGCGCTGGGCATGCAAGAAACCATTTCCTTGGCCTCCATAGCTAATACATTATCCCAAATCTGTGTTTTTGAAAAAAATGCTGAGCTGTTAAAAAATCTAATCTAACCAGTAGATATAAAATGTTAATCATCTAATTATTTTGGTCTAAGCAACATTAAAAGGTGACCAGAAGCAACGAAATGCTTCTGTTAGGGACATGGACACGTTTTGAGCTAAAAATGTTCAAATTTTAGATCTCCATTTTTAATGTTACAATGCTTAGTTGGGTATTTCTAATGATCAACAAAATTTGAACCTCGTTTGTTGAGTTAGAAGTGAGATAGAGCACTTACAAATTGTTGCTATGTAAACAAAGCCCGTGCCATGATTTGTTTGCATGTACAGATGCGACCAGTTATAACCTCTCGCCCACCAGTCATGGAAAACAGTCATAGAACTGTTCTATCGTTAACTTAGAGCAGACGCGAAGCGGTCATAAGCAGTCACAGACCTATTCTAGAGTTAACATCGAGCGGTCATAGATTAGAAACAGTTCTATAGCTGTTCTTTTCTAGAGCAGCTCCGGTCAAAAATTAGAACAGCTCTGTGTATATATAATTAACCGCCTTTGGAAACTGCCAGTTCATTTTAAAATGTTCACGTGAATGGTCAGTATTAATGAAAATGCCCGTGAAATTGAATATATACACTGCCTTTTTACATAAGACAGAGAATTCTTAATTTAAGAAACAGTGGGAAGGCATTCGTTCAAATAGAGAGCATATTGACAGAATCAGAAGATGTAAAAGTTTCTCGGTTTGCATTCGAAAGTTTTTATAAGAGAAATCGTTTAAATGGTTCCATTGAAAATGCAATTCTCGTATAATATCCGCACGTATTTGCACTGTTTTAATAGCAAAATACCGATCGGACGTTCAACCTGTAATAAACCTCCATTTCAATTTCGGTTTTGCGGGGTTTTTTTTTTTATTCATATTTCTTTATAAACAAACCAGAACTTGGGGGAAATTAGCGACGAAAGATATTTAATGATAGCTATTCTAAGTTAACTTGGAACAGTCGTAGAGCTGTTCTAAGTGAACTTGGAGCAGTCGTAGAGCTGTTCTAAGTGAACTTGGAGTAGGTCGTAGTTCAGTTCTAAGTGAACTTGGACCGTCGTAGAGCAGTCAGCATAGTTGTTCTAAGTGAACTTGGAGTAGTCATAAGCAGTCAGCAGAGCTGTTTTAAGTTAACTTAGAACAGTCATTAGAACTGCTCTACGACTGCTTTAAGAGAGGTTAGAACTGGTCGCATCTGTATTGAATATCTGCTAATATACGTTCCGTTAAAAAGCTGATTTTGTAAAATTACAAGTTCATTCTGAACACATTTAACATTTTCTAGCGTTACTCACATCACATTTCATTTTAAACTTAGTATTTACTGTGAAGTCAATCTTTACGTAAATATAGACAAGGCTCAGAGCCTTGTTTTACATAACAAATAATTCCTGAGGGCTGTATCTCTCTGTAACTCAACAACTGACATTCAATTTTTGTTGACCATTAGAAATACCTTGGTTAAGCATTTTAAACATTAAAAATGCAAATTCAAAATTTAGCTCAAAACGTGTTCATGTCAGAGAATCTTGGCGCGCAGAATCTGGATTATTACTGAACGCTAAATTTCTTAATAGGAATTCATATCGAAAAACTTCCGAGCATAAATTAATATTGCACGCTACAATCTGTAAGTTGTAAACAAAGATGGCTGCTCAGAAAAAAAGACAATGAACAATTTTCTCAACATTGTACATATTTCATTTACCTGGTTTTTGTCCATTTTCTGAAATAACAAAAATATATAATACAACCATAGTTAATAATTGTCTTCTTATCTATGACTTGTGGGGTGTATTTGATTTCAAGACAGCTTATTTTTACCCTAATCGTAAAAATCTATTTATGAAAAAGGACCACATGTAATATTGCTTTTCATAAAATGTAATATTTCACAAATCAGCAATCAATGACGAATATTAAAACGTACGTAACTGTTTATAATGATTTTATTCACAAATGGTGATTGGGATTGGGCAGTAGGCAACAACCTATTTTAACCCTCTCCAAACATAAAAATTCGTTAAGTCGTATCAAAGAAAAAAGTTAAAAAGTTAATTAAGGATTATCTCCCCAGGCATAGCTCTGATCTTCGAAGTTATTTGGCACCAGTCTTTGGCATTACAATTGTTCACTTTTTTTTTAAAAAGTTTCACTTTCATGTTTCGAATTTCCCAACATTTCGGTTTGAAGCATCACTGAAGAGACATAATTTGTCGAAATGCGCATCTGGGTGCACCAAAATTGGTACCGTATATTATTTATAGATAGAATATGCTGAGAAAGAAAAATGAAGAGAGAAGAATAGAAATAAAACACCCCCCCCCCCTAAAAAAAACCCCAAAAGAATAACTGTAAATGAGCAGGCATATTCGTGCCAAGAATGTGTACATTTCTCAACTGATGCGGACACATGAATAAATTATCAACATGAAGCAAATTAAATGTACAGTATTTTAGCTATATTATAAAGGAATATGGGTACTCGTGGAGTATGAGAAATTCATTCCACTAGATCCCGGTTTTTTCTCACACAAACTCTGCCAAACACGAGATACACAAAAAATGAACGACCCTGCAAGGTTTAGTAGGTGAATATACAATGTAAATAAGTAAGACTAGTAATTAAGCAAGTAAGTCTAGTAAGGTCAGTGTATTTCTTTTATCCCATGCATTCGTTTTATTTACCTCACAGTAAGAATATAAAACGTTATTTCCTTCCTTCAACTAATACTTACTAATAAATTCATATTTGCAATCTGACTTGAATAAACCTCGTTTGCGTAATTCTTCTGAAAGAATTGTGTATGGTAATATCTTATCAATTCATCCAGGATGGGTGCAAATGACAATCTGGAGCAGTACGGATGAAATCACTGAAAGAGAACAAATGAAATAATTAAATAGACAATTAAATACCAGCTAGTTTATATAAATCAAAGATATTTCTAATTACTGTAATGTAGGTGGATAGTCAGGGCTGGGGAGGCTCATGCAAAAGAAGTTCATTGATGAATTTGTTAACGATCTGAATTAAACATTGTATGGACACTGTTTGGAGCTGATCAGAGGTCCATAGTCATTAGCAACGTTCGTTATTTATGTCTATCCAATTACCAAAACACAATGCGTAAATAATGGTAATTCGATCCTTTTGCCTTGGTAATTTTCAGTTC
>CAJDSM010027438.1:6820-16899 GCA_903981925.1 Ostrea lurida | reverse complement strand
ATATAGTATGGAGAAATAAACAATGTGTTAAACGTAATCATAGTCCCGAAAATCGAGTGTAGGATAACTTATTCGATACTCAAGAGCTTGTTCTGCGTATGATCAGTTTTTGAATCGAGGCAGGCTTACTTCCAGACAAGTTATTGTTGCAGGGGCTTTAACAGTCACGTTTAAAGGCAGCATTTCGTAAATTCTATGTCGTTAAAACAATTTAGTTTAGCAATATGACCTACCATTGAGTCAAAAGCTGTCTGAAGTGTTTTCAAGTCATTATTAAGCCGTTTTTCAAACAATGATTTAACTACGGATTGTTCCCTTTACCTGATCAAGACTACGGGCTCACGGCGGGTGACCCGGTCAACAGGGGATGTTTACTCTCTTCTAGGCACCTGATCCCACCTGTTGGTGTGTCCAGGAGCCCGTTTTTGTCCATCTCTTGTTTTTGTATTCTATTTAGGACTTACGAGATTGATCACTGTTAGTTACCTTTGGCTTTACATTGATTGGTAGACACTGTACAAGTATTTAGATATATTTATGTATGGAAATTCAATAATATATGTATTTAATTATATTGATTTATATCCATTTTACGATACACATATATGATATGTATTTGTATTAATTCATAATAGACTTACCGCTAAGAAGTTTCCACAGCGTTCAACTTCAAGACATGTTTCAAATTCTGGTATGAAATATTGTCCCTCCCTTAACCAATCACCGATGACTTTTGTGAGATTTCCATTCAGCGTTAGCCCTGTATTGATGGTTCTGCTCAAAGGATAGTGGTCACCTCCTCCTGCGCTGGGCATGCAAGAAACCATTTCCTTGGCCTCCATAGCTAATACATTATCCCAAATCTGTGTTTTTGAAAAAAATGCTGAGCTGTTAAAAAATCTAATACTAACCAGTAGATATAAAATGTTAATCATCTAATTATTTTGGTCTAAGCAACATTAAAAGGTGACCAGAAGCAACGAAATGCTTCTGTTAGGGACATGGACACGTTTTGAGCTAAAAATGTTCAAATTTTAGATCTCCATTTTTAATGTTTACAATGCTTAGTTGGGTATTTCTAATGATCAACAAAAATTTGAACCTCGTTTGTTGAGTTAGAAGTGAGATAGAGCACTTACAAATTGTTGCTATGTAAACAAAGCCCGTGCCATGATTTTGTTTGCATGTACAGATGCGACCAGTTATAACCTCTCGCCAACCAGTCATGGAAAACAGTCATAGAACTGTTCTACGTTAACTTAGAGCAGACGCGAAGCGGTCATAAGCAGTCACAGACCTATCTTAAGTTAACATCGAGCGGTCATAGATTAGAACAGTTCTATAGCTGTTCTTTTCTAGAGCAGCTCCGGTCAAAATTAGAACAGCTCTGTGTATATATAATTAACCGCTTTGGAAACTGCCAGTTCATTTTAAAATGTTCAAATGGTCAGTATTAATGAAAATGCCCGTGAAATTGAATATATACACTGCCTTTTTACATAAGACAGAGAATTCTTAATTTAAGAAACAGTGGGAAGGCATTCGTTCAAATAGAGAGCATATTGACAGAATCAGAAGATGTAAAAGTTTCTCGGTTTGCATTCGAAAGTTTTTATAAGAGAAATCGTTTAAATGGTTCCATTGAAAATGCAATTCTCGTATAATATCCGCACGTATTTGCACTGTTTTAATAGCAAAAATACCGATCGGACGTTCAACCTGTAATAAACCTCCATTTCAATTTCGGTTTTGCGGGGTTTTTTTTTTATTCATATTCTTTATAAACAAACCAGAACTTGGGGGAAATTAGCGACGAAAGATATTTAATGATAGCTATTCTAAGTTAACTTGGAACAGTCGAAGCGTCAAGTGAAACTGGAGCAGTCCGCAAAGTCTGTCTAATGAACTGGAGCTACGTTATTCAAATTCAAAGTGACTGGGAGCCGTCGTAGAGCAGTCAGCATAGTTGTTCTAAGTGAACTTGGAGTAGTCATAAAGCAGTCAGCAGAGCTGTTTTAAGTTAACTTAGAACAGTCATTAGAACTGCTCTACGACTGCTTTAAGAGAGGTTAGAACTGGTCGCATCTGTATTGAATATGCTAATATACGTTCCGTTTAAAGCTGATTTTGTAAAATTACAAGTTCATTCTGAACACAATTTAACATTTTCTAGCGTTACTCACATCACATTTCATTTTAAACTTAGTATTTACTGTGAAGCAATCTTTACGTAAATATAGACAAGGCTCAAGCCTTGTTTACATAACAAATAATTCTGAGGGCTGTATCTCTCTTGTAACTCAACAACTGACATTCAAATTTTTGTTGACCATTAGAAATACCTTGGTTAAGCATTTTAAACATTAAAAATGCAAATTCAAAATTTAGCTCAAAACGTGTTCATGTAGAGAATCTTGGCGCGCAGAATCTGGATTATTACTGAACGCTAAATTTTCTTAATAGGATTCATATCGAAAAATTCCGAGCATAAATTAATATTGCACGCTACAATCTGTAAGTTGTAAACAAAGATGGCTGCTCAGAAAAAAAAGACAATGAACAATTTTCTCAACATTGTACATATTTCATTTACTGGTTTTTGTCCATTTTCTGAATTAACACAAATATATAATACAACCATAGTTAATAATTGTCTTCTTATCTATGACTTTGTGGGGTGTATTTGATTCAAAGACAGCTTATTTTACCCTAATCGTAAAATCTATTTATGAAAAAGGACCACATGTAATATTGCTTTTCATAAAATGTAATATTTCACAATCAGCAATCAATGACGAACATTAAAACGTACGTAACTGTTTATAATGATTTTATTCACAAATCGTGATTGGGATTGGGCAGTAGGCAACAACCTATTTTAACCCTCTCCAAACATAAAAATCGTATAAGTCGTATCAAAGAAAAAGTTAAAAAGTTAATTAAGGATTATCTCCCTCAGGCATAGCTCTGATCCTTCGAAGTATTTGGCACCAGTCTTTGGCATTACATTGTTCACTTTTTTTTTAAAAAGTTTCACTTTCATGTTTCGAATTTCCAACATTTCGGTTTGAGCATCACTGAAGAGACATAATTTGTCGAAATGCGCATCTGGTGCACCAAAATTGGTACCGTATATTATTTATAATAGAATATGCTGAGAAAGAAAAATGAAGAGAGAAGAATAGAAATAAAACACCCCCCCCCCTAAAAAAAACCCCAAAAGAAGTAACTGTAATGAAGCAGGCATATTCGTGCCAAGAATGTGTACATTTCTCAACTGATGCGGACATGAATAAATTATCAACATGAAGCAAATTAAATGTACAGTATTTTAGCTATATTATAAAGGAATATGGGTACTCGTGGAGTATGAGAATTCATTCACTAGATCCCGGTTTTTTCTCACACCAAACTCTGCCAACACAGAGATACACAAAAAATGAACGACCCTGCAAGGTTTAGTAGGTGAATATACAATGTAAATAAGTAAGACTAGTAATTAAGCAAGTAAGTCTAGTAAGGGTCAGTGTATTTCTTTTATCCCATGCATTCGTTTTATTTACCTCACAGTAAGAATATAAACGTTATTTCTCTTTCCTTCAACTAATACTTACTAATAAATTCATATTTGCAATCTGACTTGATAAACCTCGTTTTGCGTAATTCCTTCTGAAAGAATTGTGTATGCGTAATATCTTATCAATTTCATCAGGATGGGTGCAAATGACAATCTGGAGCAGTACGGATGAAATCACTGAAAAGAGAACAAATGAATAATTAAATAGACAATTAAATACAGCTAGTTTAATTAAATCAAAGATATTTCTAATTACTGTCATGTAGGTGGATAGTCAGGGCTGGGGAGGCTCATGCAAGAAGTTCATTGATGAATTTGTTAACGATCTGAATTAAACATTAGATGGAACACTGTTTGGAGCTGATCAAGAGGTCCATAGTCATTAGCAACGTTCGTTATTTATGTCTATCCAATTACCAAAACACAATGCGTAAATTAATGTAAATTCGATCCTTTTTGGCCTTGGTAATTCATTCAGAACATCAGTACCATTTTGCTAGTGTTGCAATACTGTATACTTACTGAAAGGTTTGCAGTTTTTCTGTACGGGAAAAGAACGTTCACAAAACACAATGGAAAATCTGGATATGAATAAAAATGTTCAGGTTTTCAAAGTCTTTTTCCTAAGCAAATCAAGGGGACGCGACGAACAGTCAGTAACACAGAGTTGTGTTACATAATTGAAGACACGGTTGGAACATGGTAAACGATAAAAATCAGAACACATATGAAAATTCACTCTGCATCCCTTTTCAAAGGTGACAACACTTAAGCTTTATGTAATAACTATAGGGTATAATAATAATTTTCCTTTCTGTAAATCAGAAGTGATCAAATAAATATATAGGTTGCATAAGGAATATGTTTTGGTTCCAGCTGACAAAGCTTGTAACAACTCCTCTTTCAAAGATGCAATTCTTCAAAATGTTCAGTTTCAAACACATTTTATATCCGAATCAATGGGATGGACGATTATGAATCATCGTAACTATATAAATTGGCGAAGTAAACAATGTATTAAACGTAATCATAGTCCCTTTATTGTCCTTCTCTATACTCATAATATCATATATACCGAATGACAAGTATCCTCGGATTTCAAATCTTCACAACAACCCTTACAAACAAAGATACTTTGCTGGATCTGGTAAATGTTCCTCCAAGCCCTTGTCTTTACTCTTAACAAAAATGTTGACAACTGTGAAGGAGGTATTTCAGACATGCTGTGAAACAACATATGCCAGAAATGGTGTAAATCAAATATGCATTCTGAAAAACTCTAAAGAACGTCTTGTAGATTCTTTCTCACATCAACAACATCAACACGTATGACCTCGAGACAATTTACATAATTATTCCTCACGATAAATTAAGAACTATACTTTTTAACACTATAGATATACCAGAAATGGTGTAAATCAAATAAGTTTTGTGAAAAACTTTAAAGAACTTCTTTTAAAAGAAGCAACTGACTGTCTAGTCTTTCATTTAATGAATTGCCGTGTAAAGTGTTGAAAGTCATTCACTTTGATGTTATCGATTTGAGAAAGTTTCTGTGATTTCACATTTACTAGAAGTTTAGAATTTTTAAGAATCCACATTTCATTTACACCACTTCTCTGGTATGTATTGGACAATTTCTCTAAATTTTCTCTGTCACAGCTGTCAATATTTTCGTGTTAAGCAAAGATAAGGGTTTGATATAACCTTTACTGGATCAAACAATGTAAACAAAGTTTTGGAATCCAGTATACGTACTGTAACTCATATTAACCCGTTTCATTGACTGGAATATTAAATGTGTTTAACATTGAAGTATACGTTTGAAAACTTGCTTCTGAAAAAAGCAGTTGGGGTATAAGTACGCATACATATAATTATTTGATACTGGTGATGTTTAACGGGCCCGCTCGATATTTTTTCACTCATATGTAAACGTCATCATTGCCAACTCGGGACTATAAACCTTTGAGCATAGGGTGGGGGCGATCTTTATAGTGCGCACCTGCTGTAAAACGGGCCATGATTTATGCGGTCTCATCCATTTCTTTTTTTACATCTTAAGACAAACAAAGGGTACTGAGGATTCCCACGGGAAGAATCACTTCAATTTGTACCCGATGGTACTATTTTATAACAATACCTTCCATGCCTCAGAATGAGATGCATCATAGACGTAGTAAAATATACGACATATTAATCGATTTACATCTCTTTGACCTTCAGTGTGAGAGAATCAATCATCAACTTTTTAATTTCTATTTTATTAAAACATGGCATGTATGCTGTTTGCCGTTATCTAAACAACTTTATATGCTTTCCAATTAGAATAGGTTGCAGTCCTCCCTTTTTTTTAAAACAGAAAGAAAGAATTGGAGATATTTTACTTCAGAATTGTGCAAAATTCTCAACATGTCAACATGTAAGTTATGTATGGTGAAAAGAAACAGCACATGGAAACCTGTGTTGTCCATCGTTTTAAACATACGTTCAGTTCTTCGGTTCAAATAAAATTCTTACGATTGAATACAAACAGGCGAGGTTAACATCGTGTTAAACATAATCATAATAAAAAAAAAAACATATACAAAATCTAGTGTAGGGCAACATGGACCTCCGATAAAAGCGAGACAGGATCAGGTGCCATGGAAGAGTAGGCATCCTCTACTAACCGGTCACATTCGCCATGAGCCCTTAGTCGAAATAAAGTAAACGGGATTACCCGTAGTCAAATCTAGTAAGAAAAGACAGTCTAACAAAGGGCATGAAAGAAATATTACAGAGAAACTGTTTTGGGGAGGGATTTCAATACAATGTTTATTACATTATATTTTGTTTTGCGTGTTTCTTGCCAAAAATTAAGTAGTTCTTCGTACAGTAATTACTCCGTTTACCTGATCAAGATAAGGGACCCACGACGGGTGTGACTGGTCGACAGGATATGCTTACTCATCCGGCACCTGCTCCCACCTCTGGTTCTGCATTCCATACAGTGTTTATGAGGTTGATCAATGTTCGTTATCTTCACCATTTCATGCCAGAATAATTAAGTAATGGGGGAGGGAAGTTCACATGCCCTTGATTGTACGAGCTTTTAACACTGATATAAATGTCAGTCAATTAAGGTTATTTACATGCAGTCACCCAGTAGGGGTATTTGTTTGATTTACTTTATTTCCGCATGACATTGACTATCATGAAAGACAACCCTGATCTTTTCCTGGTTTAATGAGTTGTTACTCAATAACTCCTGATTCACAAAAAAAAACCCACAGAGCGTGTGTATTTAATAATGAGGTCAGGGATCATTTAAGTTGATGATTAGAATCGTCTTCCGTCTATCATTTAATGTTTTTGTTATAATTCATCGACTTCAATAAATCTAATGTGTTTGATTTTAGATGTATATCAAAGTATTGAAAATATTGAAAGGCGGAAGCATGTTTGTTTGTCGAACATTTCAGACAATGTTAAATAAATTGAAACATGTGTGGGAAATCAATCTCAACGATATTCTCGTCGACAGCAACTGCTTCTAACTACTACACCTTTAATAACTGTCTCTTTTGACAGAAGGTTCTCCAAAGTTCGAGTGTAAAAATTATATCTCTTTAGGAAGAAATGTAATTAAAGTATTAGTGATATTCCTAGTTGCAATGATCAACATTACTTAAAACTTACATGTGCGGCTCAGAACTTTCATGGAAATGATGTTATCATTTAACACTAATATAATGTGTTTGAAATAATTAAGGAACGGAAAATGTAAAGTATTCTTCTGTTCTTTCCATTAATTAATTAATGAAAGGTTCTGCGATACTGTCTCAGAAGGATACCCAATAAGAATAAATAGATAATGAGTGCTGAAATATATTTTGGCAAATTTTATTTATGAAGACAGATAGAATAAATAAATCATGAATTTTCTATTAAACTCAAACGTTGATATAAATGCACTTGATAATAATTCATCTCATTTTCCCCAGCTTTCGAATTTATTAGCAAATTTTACGGTATGTTTAGCACAATGAATTACATTGTGACCCTGTTTGCGGTTACAAAGTATCACTAAGTCATTTGTTTCATACCCTTTCTTCTAGAACTGCAGTATTCCTACTAGGATTTGAACTAGGAAGTCCGTTTACTTTTATTTCGACTAAGGGCTCATGCGAATTGTGACCCGTAGCAGCGGATGGCTTATCCTCCATGGCACATGATCTTTGTCGGAGGTCAGTGTTGCCCTACACTCGATTTTGTATATGTTTTTGGGATTATAATTACGTTTGACACAATGTTAACTTCGCCTTTTTGTATAGACTACATCTGCATATTTACAGGGATTAGGATTTCCTTATTTAACTAATCTAGGACCCCAACACTCTTTTACACTTCAACACATTTATACCTAAATTGTTTTATATTATTAATTATTTTTACCATTATTCAATAAATACTTATGCATATATGTTGATAATGATATTAACACTGACTTAAATATATAATCTTTTGTTTCGTTATTTTATTTCGGGTGCGTTAGAGACAGCTTGTCCGTTGTTCCTTTGCTCAGTTTTTAGACTCATGAATGAAGAGAGGATATATGTATTTATATCAGAACTTAGGGATTTCTTTACTGTCGTTATCCCATTTTGATGATGATCGCGAATTTGAATTGCATGCCCTTTGTTTATATGAATTCCGTTTGGAGTACCATGATCTCCGTGACGTAGAATGTTACAAAGGCAATTACAATTGGCGCTTTCGCCTAAAAATCATTGTTGAAATGTGTTACTTGTCGGGAATTTTGTCGATGAGTTGTTGCGGTTTTGAAAACTGGATTTATGTATATAAGAACTTGTATTTATAGTACAGGTGAGCACGAAGAACTCTGCATTCGTTTGTCACCTGATACTGACTAATATTCTTTATGCGTATCCAAACAATATAAGGGCGTTTATATGAATTAGATTTTATATACACAAACGTATATACCGCTTCATCTCAAAAAATAGAAATTGTAATTGTATGTTTTACTAACGACTATCTTCACAACATTCTTATGCAATAAACTCTCTATATGGACAATGTAAATTGTTTGGGTATTTTCAAATTATATATGCTGTTGTAAACTCGAACTAATGAGAAGCCAATATATTTATAAATCGTATATAGTAAAATTTACAGTGACCCACATCATGCATATTTCAAAATAGTTTGATTCTTATTGTATTTTTGGCTCTTATTGGTCAAAGGCAAATTATTTTTGAATTGTTTTGGTATGGGGACACATCCCCTTGACAACCATAATTCGGAACTACTTTTTTTTTCTTTCTCTACATCGTATCTCTGTTTTGTGGTTTCTATGAAATAGAGTGTCAATGTCTACAAATAATATACTTCTGTTTAATACACATATCGTTTTGCTGACGTCAGGCAAATCATGCATTGAATTATATAACACACTTCTATGCAATTCACCGTTGTAAAAAAAATCAATATATATCTAGCACAGCCACTTGTTTCTGTAAATAACATATGACGTCTGTATACTAATACTAACACAAGGTACCTAACTTCAAGTGGCACCGAATGATACCTCCCATGGAATGTAGGCCTTTTTAGAGACCAGAGAATATGCAATGCCAATGTACTTACTACCGATCTCTTATACGATAATTTTATCTACAATACCATGTATAGCATGACTGTATTCATTGCCTCTCATCTCCGTAAAACGCATCAAAACATGGCTCGACTGCAAATTTCCCGTTTCTCACCACGAAATGCTTCGTACTATTACCGCACAAAATAAATGTGCGAGATTGATTGGCAGGCACGCATGTCTAAAATTACGTTTGGAAATCGTGGAAGTTATTTATGGTAAGACAAGACGCAAGAATAGCACAGGTTGTTGTTTAAAATATCAGAAAGCAGGCAAGATGAATGGTCACTATTGGCCATATTTGATCTTATTTGATATTGTTTAGTTAGTAGTATAAGGAAAATAAAAGAAGATACTACAAAAATGAGAGAGGGGTCACCCCCACCCACACCCCCAATGGTGCTTGAAATTAAGACCCCTCCCCACATAGCCTTACTTGAATAACTAATATTTGTTTACGTTGAAAATATCTCAAATACATGTCAATAATATCTTGCATACCCAAAAATCCAATATAACTCAAATAAAAAATGCCCTCTCTTGATCGCAATTGTATTATAATGTTGAGAGAGGGTATTTTTTTTAAAGGGCTTATTTTAATTTATATTGGATTTTTGGGGCATGCAAGACATTACTGACATGTATTGATATATTTTCAATGTAAAAATATATTAATTGTGTTATTAGTATACAGACGTCATATCTTATTTACAGAAACAAGTGCCTGTGTATTATTAGTATACACACGTTACATCTTATTTACAGAAACAAGTGTCTGTGTATGTATTATTTAAATATACAGACGTAAATCTTAATTTACAGAAACAAGTGGCCTGTGTATTA
>CAJDSM010027436.1:0-12153 GCA_903981925.1 Ostrea lurida | reverse complement strand
TTGGATCCACCTATCGATACATATTTTAGTAAGTCACGTCTTGTAATCGATGACGTTATGTCATATCGATCGACATTTTGTGATTTGTTTATATCTACAAATTGTTGGGTTTACCCGAATTAGCGACAATGTTGAATGTTATCATAGTTATGGTGAGTTATAATGTAGTTTTAAACTTTAATTCAAACAAAAGCCGCAAGTTATTTAGGTTTTCCTCTACAGCAACATCTTTTATGTGATGTCGCATTGTCGGGCCAAGATTCGCAACGACTCAAAACTACGACTAAGTCAATCGTGTGCTTACATAATACATGTACAGTATCGATTTGTTTTAGATCTGATCATAAATTACATGAATAACCGAAATGGTCGATTTCTCGCTTTGTCGATATGTTTCTATGCGATTCCCTGCGTAGCAATTTTATAAAATGTGGGTACAGAGTTTAGTAGTATGACAGGGCTAGACTGGACAGCTAAAAAAAAAATGTAATAATAGAAAATTCAATGTTTTTATTGTTAGAGAATTTATTTTCACTCGTGAGACAGGATTTTCATATTTTCACTCGTGTTCGCACTTGTGAAAATATAAAAAAATACGGTCGTAAGCACTCGTGAATAAATTCTCTATAACAACAAAACATTGAATATCCTCAAGAAATGATTGAGAAATTTGAAATGCATCTAGACAGAATACCAACATGTTTTGAAAGTAAATAACATATATCATTTTATAAATCATATTTAAACCTTTTATGCAGTCATGCACATTCTTAAAGAATTACATTAGAGCAAGTGTACATGTATGCCTAAGGACATAGCCATGGTATTCGAGATATCAGTGTTCTAGATATCGAAATTTAATTGTATTAAAAATTTGGCCGCAAGGTACCAACCCATTAAGATAAGTCAAAGTTATCCTACAGATGAAAAAAAAAAAAACCAATCATATGCAATAGGCAATATTTTATCAAATACTCTGATGCTATGGTAATTTACAATTTGTGATCTCTTTAGCGAAGTTTAGTTCTGATGTTATATCAAAATCAGACAAGCAAACCTGCACCATAATTTAAACAGTAGAAATATAGAATAATAAAATAAAGTTTAGACTGGTTCTGTGCTGTTGATTTTGAGTGTGTAATGCCATGTTTGTTCTTTTAGTGATGTGTTTTTGAAAAGAAATATTTTATTGTGCTATTCATAGAATATAATGCCTGAAGTGGAAATTTCTTGAAGGAAGGTTTCATAAGGATACTTTTGAAAATATTGAACACTTACACGTTATATTTAATGGGTTTTTTTTTTATTTTTCAGAAAAACCCTACTGAATCAAAGTTCTTTTTGATGCAACTTGAAATCAAAGACATAAATGACAATGCACCTATATTTGCTAATGCACCTTACACGGCTGCTGTGGCAGAGGTGAGTTCGTTGTTCAGGAGCATTAGTCATGTGACCTTTACAAATGATAACAAATCGTCATTCAGTTTGTTTTATTTTCACAAATGTAAGTTTTGCTGAAAGCATTTTACAGAAATGTCATAATTCTGCAAATGAATTGTGCAATGTACAATGAATGCAAAACTACATGTAATTTTTGAAAACCTTTTATCGACAGTCTGCACCCGTAGGAACTACAGTGTATTCTGGGATATCTGCCACTGATCTGGATGCAGGGACCAACAAGGAAATTGACTATGCCATTGTTCCAGGAGATGGAAGTATTGTGAGTGTCCATCATTTTGATACAATCTGTTTTAATCAGCAATATATTTTGAGTCTTGACTAGAATTTGTACTTCTAGAGACAAGTTTATTTCTGAATGATTTACAGCTGTTTGAAAAAAAAAATCCTTTATCTGCAAACTTCCCGTCACTTTGACAGATTATATATACTAAAGCAGGGTTATCTATAAGAGACTTTTTTTATTTTGACAATCAGACCCTGAACGAAATTGTAGGTGGCATTAGAAATTTTAGATTCAACCTTTTTTATGCCCCTGGAATCTTGATTTGGAGACATAGTTTTTGGCCTTTCCATCTGTCTGTTTGTCTGCTAAACTTTTAACTTTGGTCATCACTTTTGATTGGTAAGTGATGGGGCTTTTATATATCATATGTGTGTTCCTTATGACAAGCCCTTTCCACTGGTATGTGGAATGTGGGGGGGGGGGGGGGGGGGTCTTGCTTTGTAAATGAGGTTTGCTTGACTACCTTGTATTTCAAAAACAGGAATGATTTGTTCCATATCAATTTATTTATTGTAATAGAGGGCAGAATTTCCTGATTTATATTCAATACAGAGACCAAAAAAAATTTTTTTAAGTTATAACACTGAGAAATATTATATATCCTAACAGCAAGTGATTATCAGCCCCCCAGAAATATATCTAAATGCAAATGTTTGAGTATATAATTTTGAGTGACTTCAAAATTGGCTTTTTCCAAAAATTAGATATACATGTACCACCTTTTGTCTGGTTTTTCCATGGACAATTTCTTGTGCAAGCATTTGAATTATGCCCTGATTTGAATTGGAGTTAAAGAAGCATTTAGAAGAAAAAGACACTTCAAACACAGTTTTGATATTGTTCATTTATATTAACTACTTAGTTTACTTTGTGTTAAAATAATTATGCTATATTATTCAATTTCAGAATGATGGATCTACTAGATTTGCACTTCCTATAACCTCAAGAGGAGAAATAGTTGTTAGCAATCCTTTGGATTTTGAATCTGTTCAGCAATATGTTCTTACAATTTCTGCAACTGTAAGTATCATATGTTAGGGAAAGCTTCTTCTGAGATATATGTTACCTTCTATAAGAAGACACCCCCTACCTCAGAAAAACACATTGATTCTCAAACCATATCATTATAAGGGGGGAAAAATTGAATCAGTTTCAAGACCACCACTTTTTTTTTTTTTTTACATTATTTATTTTGATAATTCAGAATACTATTAATTATATGATTATACATGTAATTTTAATTATGACTGCACTTCTGCTATTGATTATTTGATTACACATGGACTGTAAATTATATGACTACATATTGACTGTTAATTGTTTGTCAACAAGTGGACTGCTAATTATTTGTTAACAAGTAGAATACTAATTATTTGACAACACATGGACTGTTAATTATTTGATGACAGATGGACTGCCAATTATTTGACAACAAATGATCTGCTAATTAATTATCAATACATGTACTGCTAATTTTATAACTACAAATGTACCTATCACCAAGTATGTACATCAAATTTCAAACCCACTTATTTGTGATTGCAACGTTTTTATTTTTGGAAAATGCACTAAATTATGCGCAAGTTAATTCTGCATTTCTTGCAAGTCTTTTGATTGATATTACTAATTTTTATAATTAATTTTTTTTTTCATTCAGGACAAAGCCAGCAATATTGCAGACAGAAAACAAACAACCACCACTATCACAATTACTATAAATGATGTGGATGATCTAAGACCCAAATTTGTGTATTCCACTTGCGTAGTTGTTAGCGAGGCTTGTTTCAATCCCACCTATTCAACTAATATTAATGGATCATTGGTAAGTAATACTGAGTATCATATGGAAAATTTCTCTTTTGTTTCTGCACGTGGTATTTGTGTGTTCCATGTAATTCATTTCATGTTGCCCTTACAAATTGATGGTTTAATATTAGAGGTGGACAAAAAACAAGCTTTAGGCAAGTCTTGATTATGCTTAAAGTTGTGTGATTTCTAGAGTATGGATATACATGTGTGATACAACATATTTGTTAATGATTCGATGTTTAGGACACGTGCGAGAAAAAACTTGCACATTTTGCACAGAAGACAGGGAAACTATGTACTGAGAGATAAAAAAAAATTTTGGCTTGATAAGACAATCTGTCAAATTACATTATATGTAAAAAGAACATAAAAATTCGGGATAAAATATAAGGGTTGAAATAATATACAGTGAAATGACAAGATTACACAAGTGTCTGATCAGACAATTTTTACTAAACAATAAAACCTGCCTATCTCAACATGCTTTGGGAGACAAGTTTCTTTATCTGATTAAACAATGTATCAGGTCAGAGTAAAGAATATGGAAAAAAGAAAAGTGGAAATGTTATGTAGAGTCTAAATATGCAAAGAGCATGTAATATACCAGACAGTATCATGATGAAATGTGTTGTCTCCTTTTACAGCTTACACTTGGTGTTGAATTGTTTTTACAGTCATTATCTTTTCATTTATTTCTAGAATACTCCACTTGTATTCAGTCCTGTTCCAGTTGATGCTGGTAATCCAAATGGAGTTGTGGGCATCATCGCACAGGACAGGGACACACTCAATGCTCCAATTACATTTTCTTTACCACTAAGTGAGTTCATAGTATCTTCATCATAGGTTTTACAGTTTTCAAATGATTACATTCTGTGCCAAGAATATTTTGCAGTTGGATCATTAGAGCATTTGAAGTATCTGTTGTTCTTTTACTGGACCTTTTCAGGTTTATTTGGAAAGAATAATTTTTACAAGCATTCACTTTGTTTATTATAATGTCTTCATACAAACTTATTGAAGGGCCATAATTATTTTCTCTCCATACAACTTTCAAATCTCTGCAGTATTTAAATTTTCGCCAGAACTATATGTAAATTTGCCTGGCAGTGTACATACATAAACAAGATTAGGTGAGAGAAAAGCCTGCCAACTAAATTTTACGTTTATAAATTTTCATTGTATGCAGTTGTCAAGATAAACATTCATTTTACATGTATGGTACCCAGATTTAGTTTCACTTTACATAAATGGTAATGCCGTATAAAGAATGATATTCATTTAACAATGGCATTAAGGTGGAATGCTCTACACCAAAGAAATCTGATGTGGATGAAAACAATTGTTAAACCAATTTTTGAAAATTAAAAAAAAACGAAACCAAAATAAAAAAATTTCACTGTATTTCGTTCAAAAATGTAGTTTTAGTTGAAAGTAAATTGAAAAAAATTTAAAACCCTTGCGTGGATCAAACCGCAATCTAGGTTCAGTAGGAAATGTTTAACTAGCTGAGTCACTGAAATGAATTGACATATGACGCCTGATATTGATGTATTTTCATCCATGTTTCAAAATGATATCAGTCATTATGACGGTGTAGAGATTCACCTCAAGTCTTTCTTTGATTTATATATATGTATTTGATCAGAATGTCCGATTCATTTTACATCTATGTCTCCAATGTACTTTCACTTAACCTGGTGTCCAGATTTATTTCATAAATATTTTATCTTGAATTCTTGGATATCTTGAAGATTTTTTTTTTAGTTGAGATAACGAGGTTTTACTGTATTTTTTATTTTTTTACAAATATTAATCTCTTGACAGCTTTACCTTCTGTGTTCCAGAACAGATTCCAAGTGCACCACTCAACAAGTCTCTGGTTCTCCAAACCAGTATCAGGCCCATTATAAACCGAGACTCAGCATTTATCGTCCAAGTTCCTGAGCTGAAATCTATGTGGAGGTTTTGTTTGATTTCCAATAATTGAGTGCAGTATGGGTATACAGGTTCCCACAACATCACTAAAATTTTCAATTCTGTTATCTTGTTTTGCCTATAGGCTAAAGAAAACCCTAACGAACAGGTACTCTGACAGAGCCACGATAGAAAGTGACTATGTTCAGGCATACCAACAACAACAATCCAGTACTTACTGTTCCTTCCAAGATTCATCAATGAAAATTCACCAGTTGGAACATACCAAGAATATGACGGATCTAATCATTAAAGATATCTGTCACAGATCCAGATCTGGTAAGAACTTTTCCTATTTTGCTGACTATATTTGTTATGCATATTTAGAATGGAACAGGCGTGCTGTTAATCATTTAATAGTACTTCTGTTTGTGTTATATTAAATGAGAGAAATTTGATACTTCAGCCCAGTATTAATTCACTTTCTTTCTTTAGCACCAAAGACCAGATTACATAAATATACATTTTACCAAAATAAGTACTTTATGCAGCACAGTATCAGTCTTGTGCATAGAAAAATCAGAATTTTGGCAAACTTGCATCATTTTTTTTTTTCTCAATTGCATGAAACTTTATATAATGGTGATTACTAATTAGCTTCCCAGGCGAACAGGAACATACACCTTTACAATTTCTGGAACAGGATTATTCCGCGAAACAGTGAGGATTTGTGGAAGGCGCAGGTAATTAAACTACGATCACTCCATCGGTCACTTTCACTGTAATAGGAACGTATATCATATGGTTATTCTAGATATTGTTGTAAAGAAACATTTAGAGAAAACGATCAAAGACGACATTAACAACCGAGTTATTTGGTCCTAATGTTGAAGGAAATGTAAAACGATGTGTTAAATAACAGAAATGATTATAATAGCGTGAAAGGATGAGGTATATTAAGGCTAACATGCACAATGTCAGAAAACATGTGGACACCCACTTATCAATTCAACAGGCATTTAAAAAATAACTGTACTTATGTATAACGTTTTGAAACAAAAAGTTTTGCCACCAATGTCTGCATCGTAAATGGACATTTATGAAATTTTCATGGAGATGTATTGTATCAACAACAAAATCCAACATACTCAATATGATGGGCAAGACTATTTTCACTTTTGCATCAGAACATTTCAACATGGAATTGCTGTATTTCATCTGCTAAATCTTGTGAGCTGGGCATGGACTGGGTGGGTTGGGATTTGAGATAATACAGAAAATCTGTCATTAGAAGCAAGTCTTTAACAACATGGGAGATTAGATTTATTAGAACAGTGAGGGAATTAACGGATTCCGTGTTAATTGCTTACAATGTCAATATGATGCTTATATTTGAATTCACTGGAATTATACATCCAACTTAGTGACTGGAACAGAGGTGGAAACGCAGAACCCCAGAATTGGGCGTGCGTGCACCCTTATTTTCGATCTGGAAGATAACACTCCAGTTTTGGGACACGCGATACACAACTGATATTCGTGGAGGGAGACTACAGTACTAGCAACCAAGTCTTTGGATGTAAGTTCTGAAAGAAAAATTAACACTGGTGTTGTGAATTATTCATAATGATTAATTATGCTGTACCTACATAGTGCTTCTGACTATAAGCTAGCTCCACTTACATTTGTATCAGTGTTTTGCTTATTCTAAAATAAGAATAATCCCTCAACAATTATTTCCATCTTTTTCTCTTGCATTTAAATGAGGTTCTTTTATCCTTTTTATATTAAATTGATATGTGGACATTGATATACTAATTATGCAATTAAATTTTTGACATTTATTATATTTATACCGCAAGTTTGTAATGAGATAAAAGATATTTATTAAAGTCGGAAAACAGCTGTTGAGGAGCGTATTGTTTTTTGTTTGACCTAACTTTAATCAATATCTTGCGTCATTTTAGTGTAAATAATATGGTCATTATGATTATATTTATACGCAAGTTATGTATATTTAAAGTGCTAGCAAAAGCAACAAATTTGGATTTATCAGCATAATATTTTTAGTTTAAATGACATCAGCTTCAATACTACAGGTTTCAGCCAGTAGATGCAGACACTGGTGCTAATGGAGACACTTGCATATTCCATACAAATCATGTCTCAAACAATGGACTTTCCAGTTCTCCATTCACCCAAATGCACAAACAGGAAGGCTACTAATTAAGCGTATAGGAAGTGTAGCAGATGGGAAATTTATGTCATCACAGTCCAACTACAGACCAAGCAACCTGTCCGCTGAGAGACGGTATGTATACTTTTATTGCACTATCTGGATATAAAGAAAACACTTTCAATTTGCTTTGACAAATATATGACATTTAGGTGTATTTTGCATTAAGTAGGTCAGTGTTTTTATCTCCTTCTATTATTTTTGCAAAGACAATGTATGCATACACATTAGTTGTTGTATTGCCATCTTGTCACATAATTAATGCATAGAGTGTTGGTTTAAAAGGTATTTCACATGATGTTATTATACTCTACTGATTTTCACTATATAGACATCGAAATCGATATAATTTGCTGTTTCCCTGAAAATCACCGTAAAAAGACTGATTCCCTGCAATACAGCCTATCTCCCTGCCAAAGGTGTGACAGTCTGTGACTAACCACCCTATTCGAGACACTCAGCAATTTCATTTCATGTTAAGGAAAAGTTCCGAAAGCGTTTCGAATGCAAATAGATAAATCGTCAAAGTTTTCAGCCATAAGTCATGGGATTAGCCGTCACGTGTCACGACCCAGCGCTATTGTTACGTCACAGTGCTTTGTAACGTTGACGTTTTCAGTAAACATGGCGCGACAACTTCAAAGGCAATATTGAGGTTTGATGATTTAAGAAAAAGTGAATTGGAAATGCTGTAGATGTGTTACAAATGCAAAGAAATTCGATTACGCATCGTTGTCTTGTTAGAAAACTTATAATGCACCCCGAGAACCAGATATCGAGCGCAAGCTGGTCCAACGGATTTAGGCTGTCATCGACGAAAATATTATCTAATGTAATTGTATCGGTATAATAAACAGTTAACCCGCATATCACTGAGGGTTAGCAAGATTCCAGTTCCCCTCAGCCAGATTATTTCCCTCGGCTTAACGCCTCGGGAAATATCCTGGTCGGGGAACTGGAATCTGGCTAACTCCGCGCGTGGATATGCGTTATACGTAACAACAGATATTAGAATGAGGTTTGGACAAAATTTTGGTATGAAATTATGGGATTTATTCCGTTTTAATCGGAATTTTCACAACGTCATAACGGAGCGCAGGCATCTTCACAAACGTGAACGATGTCTATTTTTTAAGGTTACGTTAAGAAAATGGTTTATGCTTTGAATTTCCAACGCAATAAGTGAAGAAACGTAATAAACATAACGTAATAATACGAGTTCCAACACAGCATACTTTTCATGAAGCATTGCACACACTTAAAAAGTATGCCACACATGAAAACTCATAAACGTTGGCATACTTTTTAAGTTGCAATGCTTCATGAAAGTATGCTGGCATGAAGCAATGCACTTCATACCCCACCATGAAAAATTTTCTAATCTTATATTCTACATTCTAACACTAGTAAATTTCTGTCAAAATTATCAACCACTCAAATAGACCTATAATAATCAAAATCATACACATATGTTTCGTAACTGCGCATTACATTCATGACGGACGAATAGCTATTTTTACAATTGTATATAGCATACGGCAACATAGGAAATGTAATATTTATAATCGGTCATCATTTTTCTACTTCACAGGAGTCCTTACGAGTACCAGTAGAAAGTTGACCGTGACTCCATAGTGGACACGCCCCCCTGTTATTTGAAGCCCCTGCCTTTACATCTTCTGTCAGTGAGGCAGTGCCAATTTCTCATCTGTATGGTACTGTCCGGTATGTGATGTTACTTGCATAGAAATGACAAATAAGTTTGCAATCAAGAACTTCAAAAGTGTTTAATGAGATAGCTGAATTATGGCTTAATATGAATATATTTGTTATTTATATTTTGTACTCTCAGAGCATTAGCTCACAGCCTGTTTATCAACTTTGAATTAGATTTCAGATGTCATTAACATAGGGTTGAAATCAATTTGAGCTTGTTCGTGAAATTCAGGTTACATTGAAAAGTCATGGAATGCAGAGAAAGAAATAAGAGGATGGAAACTTTAATAAACTTCAAAAAAGGTACATAATAAGAAATATGGGCCTTTGTTAAGTTTTAATTCATTTCTAAAGATAATTTTTATAACTGTTATACGAAAGGGGAGGACGGCCTAAAACTATTGGTTAAACAATTGAGGAGGGCATGTGCCAGCTTTCCTCCTTTTCCTAAACCTTTGCAACTAATGAAACTTGTTGTAGCAGTTTAGCAGTAGGTGACAAACAGATCAATCACATTAATACATATGTTGTCATTGTTAGCAAGTACTTTGTGTTTATTGATGCATCATAATGTTGCAGGTGATAAAGTTCTTGAAGGGACTACTGTAGAAGTTGTCAATCTAATTTTATTGATGATTATAGACACAGGATATACAACGATTTGTGTTTAAAAAAAATTCTACGAACACGGTTTTCATATTTCATCAAAGATTTGAAATTTGGAGCATTATCATAATTAATTTGACCATTCATGTGTCTATGCATAAACTTTTTTTTATGATGTACATCTTCAATAATTGATGTCATGTTCGAAATTATGCATCTGATATGATAAAGCCAAAGGGTTCAATGTCAAAACATGATGATGCGGGGATTTTACGATACAATTTTATCAAGTTCAGTGTGTAGATGGATAATGTTCAAAGAAAGGTATGTTTAGTTTTGAGGTCGCAACATCAAGGGCATGAGGCATTAACCTAATGTAGGTCCCTGGATTTTGTCACGAGTTTCTTAGATGTAATTAGCAACAACAATAATTTTATTCATGCAGGTGCAAGGATGGTCGGTAAGAAATCTTGATTGGTTAGAATACTTTTGATCAAATGAAACACTGGCTTGATTTTCGTTATAGAACTCTTTCATTTCAGTATCTTCCAAAGAGCTGTCAAATCTATTTATATACAGTAGTTATTCTCTGGATATATATATGTACAATTTAGAGTGTACTATTTATTGATTAGTACTGCCTGCCTGGATTTAGTGTTATATTCGCTCACACAAGGCATTCAACTTTTTTGATAGTTGGTCCCTATAAAATTAACCTGTGACATATTTGAAATTTGGTAGTTCTGAATTGACGCTCCTGAATAGTTGCTGCAGAGGTGAATTTCAATCATTTCCTGCTAGGGACAGTTAATATTTTAATGCAGAGAATGAGAAAAAGTTACACTTCATCTTTATACAGGCAGTACTAGAACAGGCTTTCTTGGGTAATATACACATGTATTAAACGTTATAGTTGAAAATATGGGGGAAAATGTAGACACCGCTGATGCTTAGGCCAAATATTACTTTCATTTTTTCTGTGCAGAGGATTATCTTCCTGATCACGCCAGCTTTACATTTTTCATGCATTATGATGAATTTTATTTTAAGCCTTTGTGTTGTAAGATAATACCTATATTCTCGTTCAATTTCTGGAATTTCTGTGGAGGGTGTATTGGTAAGTTTTGACAATGTTTATTGTACGTGTGTTAATATGAATTTCATTGAATATTTTGTTTGACAGGCAAGAGATCCAGAGGGACTTCCATTAACCTTTACAATTCTGTCTGGAAATAACAACAATGGCTTTGCCTTGAACTCAACAACGTATGTCTATTCTCTTACAAGTTATCAGTTTTTGAATTTCAATGTTGTTGCTGGTAAATGTTTTAAAAAACCCTGTGTTCTATCTTGAACTGTTTTAGAAATGATTGTGAATACTTTGATCCTTTATTACAGGGGGGAGCTTAGAACAGCTAGACTATTGAACAGAGAGGCTATACCCCAGTACACTCTAAACATTCAAGTCCGGGATCAGACTTCACAGGTGAGATATTCACGTTTCATATCAGTTATTATCAGAAACATTTTACACATGCATTAAAAAACTCTGTTACAGTGGTAAAATTGGATTATTTTGTTTAATGATTATAAATTTTCAAGACATATACAGAAATCTTGAAAAGAATTGTAAATATAGGCTACCTCTTTCACATTATCCATAAGTGATATGGTCTGCTTACTGTAACTAGACAGGGCATTGTTACGGACAGTTCTGCTGACTTTTGGGTTCCTACCCAGGACATTCATTTAGTCTTCATCTGTATGTTATCACAATGGCCAAGAAAACCATATTGAAATGCTTTGAGAACTTCTTGAAGGGAATGTCTGGGAATTTTAAACTAATTTAACAAAAATATAGTAGTAACTTGGATTAAAAAAAACTGTTATTATTAAACAGTAATAGAGAAATGAATTTTGTTAAGAGGTACAGTAGAGAAATGAATTTTGTTAAGAGGTACACTGTAATATCCATGGTAGGTTGTTTATATATAACCCCAGTACTCATTGTTTTTGAATTCTAATAGCCTTTGTGTGGATTCAAAGCATGACTTTGTAAATGTATAGCATGAATGAAAATGATAATTAGGCAGTATTGGTTAGGGTTATTATAAATAAA
>CAJDSM010027435.1:916-20481 GCA_903981925.1 Ostrea lurida | reverse complement strand
AGTAGTTTCATTGTATAAATACATTTCACATTGCCAGATTTTCCATTTCACAATCGGGAGATATTCAGACAGCCAGTGCATTAGATTATGAGACAAGAACCTCCCATGTGATTCTGGTGTTGGGCATCGATGGAGGAGCTAGTGCAAGAACTGGAACAGCAACTGTTACCATCAATGTACAAGATGTAGAGGATGTGATTCCATTGTTTACAGAGACTAATATCGAGAGGTCCATTAATGAACAACAGCCAACTGGTACAGTGGTAGTGCAAGTCACTGTAAGTACCACTGTATATCCTTTTAAAAACTATAAATGATCACTTATACATTGCAGAATGTTTGTTTACTTTTCATAAACAATATCTTCATGTATATGAACATGTATCTTCTAGAATTTAAACATTACAAAAAAAAAATGGCTTTATCTAGATTTATTCTGATTTTCCTTTATATGAACAAAATCCTTCTTGTTTCCATAGGCACTGGATCAGGATACGACAAAGCGTATTACTTACACATTCAGTGGAGGGGAGTCCAGTGCCTTTAGTATTAATGCAAATAGTGGTATCATCACAACTAACCAGGTTCTTCAGTACGAGACAAAGAATCGTTATGTGTTCACAGTGACAACAAATGAAGGAGCAGGTTCCAATGCCTTGTCTGCAACAGCAACAGTCACCATTAATGTTCTGGTGGGTAATATAAACTAGCAGGCTTAACTTTAATACTAGGATGTACATGACTGGATATGATTTAGGATGTGTTAAGAAAGATGGGTTCAGTTCCAAATCCCCCCCCGCCCCCCCCCCACCCCAATTTTATGAATTCTTTTGAAAAATTCCCTGATACAGTATACATGTCTTATAGCAAGGTGCTGGTTTGGATGAACAATTTGATTCCATATAAAAGTAATTTATTATGTATAATGAGTACATACTGTGCTATAAAACTATCACAGAGAGTTGGATAATACTGAATTTCATTTAATCTTTCACTAATTGTGATTTTAACCGTGTGTTGTGAATTGGCTTAGAGTTGTATTCTCTTTTTAAGGTATCCTATACAATATCTTCCAGTGATTAGGCTTGTGCCTTCAATATAGATATTCTTGAAAATGTTCCTGTTAGGAATCTCTTCTTCCTTTCCAGCTATCACCGTGACGATGCCAGTTATGGCCCAGGTAGTTCTTAAAATAGACAACAATTTGGTTCACTTTGTGTACGTACCACTGTAAATCTTAAACGGACTTTTTTTTAATGGACAGTCTGCAAGAATTGTGTACAGATTAGATATTGCACGAGTGTAATTGATTACCACTAAAACGATAAGTAAGGGAAACTGTTTGCAGACATTTCGAAATAAACCAGATCAACGTAAACCCATTTTCTGTTTAATCTAATGTTTATGATGATTGGTATTTTGCTTTCTCATTAAAGGGTACTCTGCACAGTGAAATATTCTTTTCGAAACCTCTGTTCATCTCACTGCTAACTCAGAAATCCAAACATCCTAGATATTGTCTATATCAACCTCAACTGGGACAGATCGTTTTGGTGGAAGATTCTTTTCTACAAGACCTGGTTGTTGCAAGATAGGATGTAGGGTCTTTCAATTCTTTACTGGGACGTTAATGAGAGGAATAGTTTTGCAATTAATTTATTTTTGAGATTTGTGTTTAAGAAAAGATGATCGTCAAATGCACAATTCATATGATAGCATAAATAGTTTTATGAACATTGTACGGTTAAAGATAAAATGTACTTTAGAAAATATAGTTGTAATTTCCCAGAAGTCAATTATGTGTCACGGAAGATAATGGGTATGGAATAGAGAATCATTATGGGTACATGTTATTATAGTATTATAAAGTGAATATTGGTCAATATACAAAGTGTCAATTAAATTGTAAGTATAAGATGTTTATATTTCTTTTATCAAATCAGATTACTGTGGAAGCACGAGATGGTGGAGTGCCTTCATTGTCTGCCTCCACCACGGTTACCATCAACGTAGTGAGAAACACGGCCCCATTCTTCCCAGCTCCAAAATCAACAACCGTCACCATCCCCAACAGCCAGGCAGCTAATTCTGTTGTCACCACATACACAGCCACGGACAATGATAATGAGGTGGGAAATCCGTGGAAACAAATGTTCAAATTCAATCTAATTCCCTGTGTGCAGTATTATTATTAAGTTAATAAAAGGATTAACCCCTCCCTTCCCCCTCTTGAAAATAAAACATACCTTTAGTGAATTAATTCTCAATAAGATTGTTGTTTGGTTTTTTTTTTATCTAGCCTCAGTTTAACCAAGTGACCTACTCTATGGTAACAGACTCCACAGCCAATTCCTTGTTCAGACTGGATTCTGTCAATGGACGGATTACACTCATCAGCGCCCTCACTGCCGATGATGCTTCTCAATATATTGTAAGTTCTCTATTTCTTAAAGTATAAAGGTGTTTATCTACAAATGACTGAATGTAAATCAAGCAAAAAGAAAATGTTAGGAATATTTACATAACATTCTATATTTGTTGTAAATCTTAATTTACAGATTGATTGATTAGTTAACAAATTAAAAAAAATAAATAATAATAATGGGGTTAGTTACATATTCTTCAAGAAAAATTGTAATAGTTTCATTCCTTTATATTATATAAATATCTGATGAGCTGTATCTGATTGCAGTTGAGAATCATAGCAACGGACAATGGAGGTCTATCAGACACTGGCACCGTAACCATCAGTGTAAATCGCAATTCATTTGATCCGGAATGGGTGCCGAGTGGCGGGCCTTTCACAGCTACAGTAAATGTGACCGAAAATAGACCAGTCTTAGAAACAGTGTATACCCTCTCAACACAAGATAGAGATATCCAGGTAAGAATGAGGATCAGAAAATATCAAATGAAATGTTGATATAAATGTTTGATGTACAGGTACCGTACATGTGAATACATACATGTATGCATAGATATACATTAGCGTTCAGAACATTGATTAGCATGATTATTATAGAAAAAGTTTGATCTTCTTTATGCCCCTGGAATCTTCTTCATTCAGGCACCATTCAACACAAGGGCCTACAACATTTTGTCAACTACAAGTGCTGCCCAGCATTTCCAGATTAATAGTCAGGGAAATGTCCAAATCATTCGCTCACTGGTCATCGATCGTGGAGTCAGTCAGTATGTGGTAAGTCTCTATCAAATTCCTTTAAATATTTCATTTTCCTATAACACAGTATGAAATGATTTTACAAATTATGGATCTACATGCTAAGTACAATGTATATTATATCTGATACAAATCATAACAAAATCATTTTTGTCTCCGCACTTGGTTAGTGTGTTTTTTTTGCTAGAAAGGGAAAGTTGAAACATGAAATGAACAAGATGATTAAATTGTTAGCTTTATGTTAATTTTAATTTTGAGGAAGCTTTGCAAATATGATTTTTTTTTTGTAAAGCATTAATGTTCATTTTGATATCAGTTCATGACATCAGAAATAAGTACCGTTGTAACATTTCCTGTTGTTTCAGCTGACCATTGAGCTAAGAGATGGTGGAAATAGAGTCGCAGCACAGCGGTTTACACTCACTGTGAATGTTATCAGAAATACACATCCCCCCATTTTCTTTGACACTTCATACTATAAAGAAATTGATGAGACACAGAGTATTGGATCCAGTATTCTGCAAGTAGGAGCCAGCGATCTGGATCCAGAGGTGAGAGCATATCTAAACAACCATATTAAGTACATGTAATCTCTGAAATGCTTGGTTCATGGACACTAAAATGATTTGATGCAGAACTTGATAAATGTTTACCTTCTTGTATTTTTAGCTGCAGTTCAGAAGCATCACCTACACACTGTTGGCAAACACTGCTGGAGATAACTTGTTTTCTATGGACCCTGGGACTGGCATTCTGAGAGTGAAAAGTGCTCTGACCAGTGATCCAACTGTTACTTTTAATGTAAGCACAACCAAATGGGAATATAGCCCTCCTTAGTTGAGGTGTGCCTCTAATGTATTGTGTGTGACTGTTTAGCTAGGGAACTGTATAGGAGATTGATTGCACAGGTTGCAATAATCACAATTTTCTCTCGTCTGACATGATTGCAGTTTGATAAATTTGTATAAAAAGGAAGTTACCTCCCACCATATTTCAATGCACCTTGTACCAAAAACAAGTATGTATTGAAATGTTTTTCACTCTAGGTTATACCTATTGTGCCCCACAGATATATTCACTAAGCAATATTCGTAGCAGATTTGATTATTCATTTTGAATTTATATAGTATGGAAAATTCATTTTAACACCAACACCCCCCCCCCACCACCACCACCACCACCACCACCACCATTGGATTTGTTTTTCATCATGGCAATGTAAACATAATGAAGAGACTTGTTTATTTACTGCTTCAAATGGAATTGTTTATGAAATACAATATCCCATTAGTTTGGCATCTGACATGGCCTCCAATATCCATAGTACACACCCTCCGGAAGTGTTGAAAGGAAGAGTATGAACATTTGGGATCAGAGACTGCCAAAAATGGCACAATATTAGTTGAGTAATGAAATGCGTGTTAAATTAGAAAAACACTTTGTTGATACAATATGAATAAGGTTATTTGCCGAAAAGAAACTGAAAAATAAAAACATGCGTTGCAAACTAACAATAAAATTGTACCTTATCAGGCACTCAGAGCCTGTAATGATATCATACATGGGTGATTCAAGACCAAAGCCACTGGTGGCTTTGGCCAGAGACTTTTAAATATATCACTGCTTTGGCCATATAAACAGATGTTTAAAAATGAATGTGAATCATTATATGCTGGTTTGAATTTAAGGATATTGTGGCAATTAAAAATAATCAAATAGTAAAGGAGTATGTAAGACTACAGATTGACTATGTAATATGGTCTGGCAGCCTAGGCTTGTGTATTAAAAAACAAGATTCTTTTTAATCTAATATTTTTTTTTCTTATTTCTTGAATTCATAGGTCTATTAACACCATGAATATAGCAAATATTTTCACTTTGAGTTATTTTCCCTCGGTGTGTCGTTTTGTCATTACATGAATTTTGACTGTTTTAATAAACTCGCAGTTCAGAACATATTGATTTAATAAAAAATGGTATCAGTATTGTAAAAAACATAAAGGAGATTTTTCAACTGACAATTATAATTTTATATCAAAAGCTTAGAAAAAAAATTCCTATTGTTTTAAGAGGGAAAAAAATAAAGGAAATAAAATACAACAAAAATAGAAATGTTGATGTTGAAAGCAATGGATTTTCAGTGAAATCCTCCGATTTTTTTCCAGATGGTAGCAGTTGCCACTGATGGTGGTAGTCCATCCCAGTCGGCTGATGCCATGGTAACCATCAAAGTCAACCGCAACCGTTTTACTCCATCGTGGAACACACTTCAGTATCAGGCCACCATCTTGGAAACACAGACAGTGGGTTCACCTTTAAGTCTGAGCCCAAGTGCACTTACTGCGACTGATGCCGATGCCCAGCCACCTAACAATGCGGTTAACTATCGCTTGAAAGCCATTGTTGCTCGGGAAGGATCAACTCTGTATCCAAGTGAACAGGACAGTTTTGCGGTCAGTGCCAGTGGACAAGTGACGGTGAGAAGTCCATTGATGGGACTAACTGCCACAGTTTACCAGGTCAGTTTATTTCTATAAGCAGTGGAAACTTAATTTACAAGTGAATTACTTTGTAGAAGTAATTTCCTGGGTATTATGTAACTTTACTAACTGAATTCATAAAATTGGGAACATTCATTATGGTTAGTGATTAATTATACTATAATAATGTTTTGTAAGGCTTTCATTTTTTGTTTATGGAATGTGTATAGCTCTAAGAAATCCTTTGAATCCTCCATGATCAAGAGATGTGGAAACACAAAGAATGACAGTTCATCAGCCACAAAATCAATTTACACATTTTACCCAACAAAAATGAATGTATAGTAAAAAAAACATTTTTTTCACAGTTACTGGTGGAAGCATATGATTTGGGAGATCCTTCAAGAACTAGCTCAACCAATGCCACTGTCACTATTAATGTACAGCGTAACAGAGCTCCTGTTTTTTCCTCTTCATCGTATTCTTTTCCATTGAGGGAAGACGCTGTGGTGTCTAGTCAGATCGCAATCGGACAGGTCTTAGCAACTGATCCTGACACAGCAGTAAGCACTTCTGTATTTGGATAGCAAAGTTTTAAAACCGGAACCATTTTTGTTGGTTTTCTTTTCACTTTAACTTTGAATATTAGAATATGTTTAACTTGATGTATCTACATGTATGGATACTGTGAACATTGGTAAACTAGTCATGATTGATGCTAGCAACAGTATACAGGATAAAAAACATGTATTTTCATAAGAGAATATAAAGTATGGTGTTTTCATGTAAAAACAGACTGACCAACATACAAACTGACCAGTATACACAATGGCCAACTTTTTAGGTTGCAGAATATTCTGATTAGAACTAAGCACAATGGAAATACAAGAGTTTGAAATGCTGCATGCATTTGCAGATTTTTTTGGGGTACTGTAACGAAGTTCTGTGTGATTTTGGGGCATGGATACAAGTAATATAATTATTTTTTTATTCAGATTCCACAATTCAGTGCCTTGACCTACACTATTGAATCTCTGGGAGTGGGGTCTCCCAATATATATTTTGAAATTGATTCCAGTGGTCGCATCACCTTACGAAATCTTGTAAATACAATACTTGACTCAGAATTCAGGGTAAGTCTTTTGCCATATTGGACATTACATATAATTATTTGTTTATTGATATGCCACATTTGCTTGATGCACTATATTTGATTTCCTTAAAAATTTTCTTTACTGATTCATATAAATGATTTAATAAATTTGAGATTGTATGATAAATATATGCACAAAGTAATATAATTTTTAGGGGTTTTTTGGGGGGTTGTTATTGCTGTTGTTATTTTTGCCTTTTAGTGTATAATTACTAATGTTTAGTGAAATATTGGAGATTTAAGATATATTTGTCTAGAAATAAAAGAGAGGGAAGATATTGTTTTAAAATTTTGCAAATTCAGATTTGACTTTGTCTTTAAAGTTTTTGGTGCGAGTTTCGGATAGTGGAACACCACCCCTGTCTGATGAGGCTGTCGTTACCATAACGATCAACAGGAACTTGTGGGCCCCAGCATTCAATCCACTGAACTATGCCACAACTGTCCAGGAGACCCTTCCAGCAGGATCAAATACAGATGTTGTCGTAGTTGCCACAGATCAAGATTTAAATGCAAGTTTTTTATGATCTTGCTTTTTTTTTTTTTTTGATTGGGGGCACATATATGTACAGGAAATAGAATACTTGGACATAATAAGCTGCTGTCATTCAAGTCTAGTTCACTAAAAATTGAAATGCTTTAATATTGAATTAAAATTTTGATTGAATACCAATGTACAGTAGAACACTAGTATAACTAACCTCCAGGATCAGTAAAATTGAAGTTATAACCAAACTTCATGATACTGAACATTCTTGTTTGAATTACTCTCGAAGGACAATAAATACTGTATGATGGCATATAACAGGTATTTTCTGCTTTTGTGATATAAAGATTCATGGTAAAAAGGGACTTGTCTTGCATATGATGAAAATTTTACATTCTACTAGTATATAGATGTTTCGAATAAATGGTTTGTTCTTTTCAGGCACCGAATAATCAAGTTCTGTATTCAGCTGTTGGCGATCAGAGTGCCACACAGTTCTTTGATGTAGATGAAACAAGTGGGAGGGTCTTGGTCAGACAACCATTATATACTGGGACTGCATCCCAGTACTTGGTTAGATATTTATCACATCTTGAACAACATAGTAAACTGGAAGAGTATGCTTTGGAATTCAAAGCTTAATAAGTGGATATATAAATATTGAAAGTTAAATCTGACTTTAATAGAAATTAAAACAACATTACTTTTTTATAACATAGATTGATATTGATATTTCACAAATTCATTTAACATATGGAGCACCTATAGAATGTTAGTTTTATTTTTTTTTTCTGCTGCAGCTAAATGTGCGAGTGTCAGATAGAGCAGAAAGCCCACTGATTTCACAGCAAACAGCCACAGTCACAATAACGGTGGAACGGAACCTCTTCGCACCAGTGTTCCAAAACCTGCCGAGAACAGAGTCCCTTCCTAGAACCTCGGGGGTGGGATTTGACGTCTACACTGCCTTTGCCAATGACAGTGATACTAAGGTAATTTTCACATCTACTGTCTGTGTTCCGTTAGGCCAAGCTATAAAATCTTATTTTATAAATCTGGAAAAATGTTGGGTTATGATAATTTTTATGAATATCAGATGAAGTTTTGCATTTCTAATTAATTAGTTTCTTATACATTTCAACAAAATGCAAAACAGGAAATATGAAAATTATAAGTGAGATTGTTATAGTTTCGTTTGATCAATATCTTGTATGTTTCAATGTTATTGGAAATACATTAAGAGAGATAGCACTTGCCCTGGCATTTTATATGAACTGGAGTTGTGGTATACACTTTATTTTTGAATATTTAAAATGTGATTGGTGTTACTTGGTATCACTTATTCTGTTGATTTTTTTTTTTCTGTTTCAGTCCCCCTTTAATGTTGTTACATACTCCTTAGTGTCTGGGACAAATGACTTCATTATTAACCCAGTGTCTGGACTTATAGAACTACAGACAAACACCCTGACTCAGGCAGAATATGTGGTAAGTCATTCTTTTTTCACTAGCCAATCTTTATAAGGGGGAAATTGTCCATGCCCAAAGATACCAGTCTTTATTGGGAGGGGGGGGGGGGGGGATCATTTTATAAAGATGGGAAAATGATGCATTATTGCATTATACCGACCCATAATTTGCATGTATTTCATGTGAATTATAGTAGGATTTGAATTGTAATTTGGTGTTAGTTCAATTGATACAATTACAAAGTTTTGCAGCATGATCAGAAGGTGAAGTACATGTACTTTGAATTTAAAGATCATAGATTTTCTTATCTAAATTATATCAAATGATGATTTTCTCCGATTATAGTTAACGGTGGAGGCCCGAGACGGAGCAAATGTTCCTAAGAGGAGCTACTCCACACTGACCTTAAGAGTAGACAGTAATTTGGAAAAGCCTGTGTGGGTGACACCTGGAGCTGCTAACTCGTATGAAGCCACGGCTACAATTTACGAGACTCAGGACTATGTGACGTCAGTGTATACTTTCCAAGCTAATGATGGGGACACTGTGGTGAGATTTCTATCTGATTTTTGTACAAAAGTAAATTCACATTTTATGTGGAGAGGCTTAGTTAGTTGTTAAGCCCAGCTGGGTTACTCATATGAACTCCAGAAAGCTGACAAACATGAAATAATCCAAAATAAGGGATCAGAAGGGGGGTGGGGGGGGGGGCATAAATTGCTGCATGTTTTTGTATTCCAAGTATTGAAACCAGTGAAGGAAAGATCAGTTTAGAAGCATGGAAAGATAGAATATCCATTCAATTTAAATAGTAGGAATTGTGTTAGATTTTTAATTTATATACTACCAGATGAACTAAACTAGCTATTTGGATTATTTTGAAAGGTACCCACAACTAGAAATGTACCACAATTTTTTATCATACAACATTGGATCCAGTTTGCTTATTTAGAACTACAAATATTATGAAATGACTGCTAGATTACCAGTGTAATTTAGGTGATTCTTGTCATCTTGTTATGCATTGTCATGGTTATGTTTAACAGAGCCCTTACAACACCGTTAGATATGTAGTAGAGGGAGTGGGAAATGCTCCCAACTTTTTCACAGTGGCTGACAATGGACAAACATTCCTGAAAACATCTCTACTGCAAAGAACAGAAACCCAATTTGTGGTATGTTTTCCTTGTGTAAAGCAAATATGAGTATCAGTAATCATAAATTACAAAGTATGTATGATGTGCAATTATTGCATGCATATTTTATGATGTATATGCTTGATGTCAACGTATTTATTTATCATTTAACAGAATTTTCATGGTACATTTGCCACAGTGTTTACAAAATTAAATACTTTAGCTTTGTCTACTGAGAAACAGTAGTATGTCCATGGGGGTCTTGATTTCACAGTGGTATCACTGATGTTTATGATAATTGTAACTTCTCCTTGAATTTGTGGACATGTCAAAACCATGAAATTAATCAAATGTATACCCTCACCAAGACCCAGCCACCTACAGTATTACTAGGATTCTGAATAATTTCTGGGGGGTTATATATACATGTATATATCAATGAATGAAGGTGATAATAAGATACACACGTATTCTTTTGACAGCTGTCAGTAAGAGCAGAAGATGGTGGAAACCCGCCCCGCCAGGCCGACAACAAAGCCAGACTGACGATCACTGTGATCAGAAACAACAATGCACCTCAGTGGCAAAACCCTATGACAACAGCTTTGATTTCACAACAAGCAGGAGTTAGGGATCCGGTGGGAAATGTGCTTTTAGCGACAGACACTGACACTTTCTTCAATGTAGTGAGATATGAGATCATTGGGGATGGTGATGCAGCGGCCTTTTTTACTATTGCCAACCCAGTTAATGGACAGATCACAGTGGCCAACTCCCTGGCATCATCATCTGACCAGATTTACTATGTAAGAATGATATGGATTGATTTTATTTAGAGATGTGGATAATTAGTACTATATAATATACTTATTTTACCAGTATGATGATATGTTGGGTAATTAGAGTTAGTGCACTACAGTTGAACTTTGGTATTTTGAACACCGATATCTCTAGTACCATGGCTATGTTGAATTGATTTGGAAGTCCCAGCCACCTATTTTCTAAGTATTTTTACCTTCAATATCTCAAATCCACTGATAAAGATTTTTGCAGCTCCATTGAGTTTGACATAATGAGGTTCAACCATATTTGGCATAATCGTGAATAAATGATACTGTTTTTTGAACATGATTGAATAGTTTTTCACAGTTTAGCACAAATCATTGATTGACACTCTTTTCACTCGACAGTTAGATTTCAAGTAACTAATATATTTGTTTATATAAAATATCTCTATTTCTCCAAAAATGGGCCCTAAAAACCTATTAACAGGTTCTGGTGGTCCAAATAANTAATATATTTGTTTAAATATCTCTATTTCTCCAAAAATAGGCCCTAAATACCTATTAACAGGTTCTGGTGGTCCAAATAAGGCTACTGTGGCCAAAAAGCCTCTGGTGGCCCCAAAACAGGCTCCAGTGACCAAACATCAGGCTCTGGCACCCATAAAATAGGTTTTCTGTGGCAAAAACAAAAAATAAAAAAACAAAGTAACCAAACCAAAAAAAAAACCCAACCCAAAACAGGCTGTGGCACCCATAAAATAGGCTCCAGTGTTTTACAGAACAGAAAGAAATGATATACAATTGAGTTCTTGCTTGCTAGTTTTCCATTTTTTTGCATGTAGGTCCGAGTTCGAGCCTACGACAACGGTGTTCCAGCCAAGGACAACGTGACCGTCGTGACTGTTACAGTAGAAAGGAACATCTTTGCACCAGAGATTACTTCTCCTAATGTTGGAAAAAGCATTCCAGAGACCCAGAGTCTGGGGATTACCGTTGCTACAGTTACAGCTCGAGACCGTGACACACAACCTCCTCACAACCAGTACCGGTTCACCATGTTTGCTACACAGCCAACATCAGATTACTTTGGTTTGGACAGTTTGAATGGAAACATTTTTGTCAAAAAAGACCTGACTTTGGAGACTGCCAACACATATGTGGTACTTTTAATTCAGAGTTTTCAGCCTGTTTGGGACTTGAGAAATTCAGGGTCATTTGAATGTTTGATTGGGATAAAGAAACAGGCTGTCAATGTAGAAGGCTATGAAAATTATTTGAAATTATTAAAGCACAATCTGCTCAAGAATTCTGTTTAAAAGATAAAAAATCGTATGAAACTAAAAATCACAAGCAAAAATAAAATAATTCAATTAATAGTTTCTTTTTTGTTTTGACATCCAAGGCTGGAGTAGGAGTGCATATATTCTGACTTTCAACCAATGTTTCCTGATCAAGTCAATAACTTTACAGTAATGGAATAAAATTCAGCATACATGTCATATTGATTGATAAGAATTATAAGTTCTTCAGAAAGCACTTTTTTATCATGGGGTATTACAGTGATGGAGATTTAATGTTTTAAAATTTCTCAACAAATCCCTTTTTACATTGTTTATTTTGTTCAGTAAATGAATTACGATGCTGCTTCTCTTCGTTGAACTGAAAGCTTTCTCACTCAAGAAATATTAACTTTGGCAGATGTATGTACAAGCTTATGATCTGGGATCTCCCTCCAAGACCTCTGCCACAAACGCCACAGTGACCATTAGTGTCTACAGGAATTTACAGACACCTGCTTTCACTGGTGGACCATTCAACGCCAACATCCCAGAGACCACGGCTGCTGGGACCTCTATACTTCAAATCAATTTTGGAGATTCAGATTCCAATGTAAGATTCAGCAATATCTTTAAGATAAACATTCAGATTATTCTCTATTAATTGGACTTGGGTTTTTTAAAAGAATTTAGGTATTAGTGATTAATGGGTACAATTTGATGTTTATTTGTTGTATTTTGAAACATTTTAGGCACCGTTTAACACTGTGACAGTGTCTGCAATTGGAGATGGCAAAGCTCTGACCTATTTCCGTCTGGAAAATGATGGACGTATAATTGTAAATAATGTTTTAACTGCTGACTCAGACACTCAGTATCTGGTGAGTATTGATTTCAATTGAATTCTAATCGATGTCAGTGTCAGTTCACATTTAGGCCCAAATCCAGATGTTTTGAAATGGCAACAGTATTATTTTTTTGTGTGGGTTTTTTTTATTTCTTTTTTTATAGATGATTCATACATTGTATTCAGATTACGAAGTTTTGATAAAATGATTGTTTTGTCTAAGATTGTAAAAATAAATTGTCTTGATCATGCAAGTAATATGTATGTATCTGAAACCGTTGAAAAATTTTGTGTCTGAGATTGTTGAAAAAAAAAAATTTCAGATGAGAATTTTGGCTAAAGATGGTGGCTCTCCCCCTAAAACAGCGACAACAGTTGCCACTATAAATGTGCAGCGTAACAACAACAATCCAATCTTTGATAGACAGTCCTACACTGCAACCATTCTGGAAACCAGGCAGCTTGGGCTTTCATTTTTGCAAGTGACTGCTACAGATAATGATCAAAGGGTAATTGAATTTTATTGTACCTGTTGGGAAGTACAGTCAGCTCTCGTTACAACGGCCACATTCGTTTCCTATCATTTTGCCGTTATAACGAATAGTATGCAGATTTGTTCCCAACAAAATTTCGCCATTAAATATTGCCGGTAATTCAATTACCGCTGTAACAAATGCTGACTGTAATTTAAAAAGCATATGTATCATGAAATGATATCGGAGAAGTAAACTGATGCTTATATTTGTTTATCATTTTTGTATATTTTAGAAGAAAGATCTTTTGTTTATTTTGTGCATCATTTTCTAATTTTGTTAAATTTGCAGGCACCATACAATGAAGTTCGATACGTTATTAGCTCTGCACCTGCAAGTGCTCTGGGTGCCCTATATTTCATGGTGGATGAAAGCACAGGAAACATTAGTCTTCGTCAATCTCCCATGTTGGATAGTTCAAGAACTGTGGATTATACGGTATATATATATATATATATCAATATAAGCGAAATCAGTACGAGGAGTAGCCATTCTTGAGCTCGAGACAATTGCTGTGTAATGTTTACGTAGTAAATTTTAGTGTCCAATGACAACGTTTTTCTTTTTCGAGGAGTAGCCATTCTTTCTGAATTGATAATGCATGTTTCCAAGCTGTGAAAGTTGTAATACCCCCAGTGTTATTTTATTCTTAAATGCAGTAAAAACTAATCAGGTGAGAAACTAATCAATACCCCTCCTTGTACCTACTTGTGTAATTAGTGTTACCAACCGTGACGATAGCTCGGCTGAGAGAGACTTCAATATAACCGTTATAAAAACAACACATTATTACCTCTGACAGCGGACCAAGGATTGGTTTCAATATAAGCGATATTTCAATATATGCGATTTCAAATTAACCCAATTTCATTTGCAAAGAAATTGAGAAACAGAGGTTTGGGATTTACTTTTATTTCAATATAAACGATATTTCAAATTAAGTGATTTCAATATAAGTGGAGTAAGCTGGGTTTTTTTTCACAAATAAGATATTCAGTCTTATATTTTCCACATTTATAGTTTTTTTTTATTGAAGTCTGTGTTATTTGATCTCGCTAAATCATATCTCAATGATACGATGAAGATGCTACAAACACAATGTCTTTCATTCGTATGTTCAATCATGCCTTTGTTAACAGGCTTGAACCCTAGGAGACTAATAAAAATGGCTGTTTATGCCATGCAATGCTGCCAATTTGGTGTTGAATTAATGCCCCTGCAAATGTTGTTTTCCCCCAAAATAATGGTAATTTTCCCAATTTGAATGGCCCTGACCCTATTCCCAAAAAGTGGTGTGAGAACCCTGTAATGTCATACATAGTAAAAAAAAAAAATGCTTTTTATGGAAATCTTAAAGTGGTTCTAATAAAGATGTGGTTGATTAAACAAGTCTGACAAATCTGTTGAATTTTGAAGTTTTTGGCTTTTTTATCATAAATGTCTCTGAGGAATGTAAACAATGTATTAGTTCTTGAAGGAAACATTATTTTGGTTTTGTAGTTTACTGTGAATGCATTGGATGGTGGGAATCTCCAGGCAACCATCCCAGCCAGCGTGCGAGTTACTGTAATCCGTAATAACAATGCCCCAACATTCACTAATCTGCCCCGTGACCTAGTCGATGATCCAACATGTCAGCAGAGCTACAGTCCTAACACTGCCTCGGTCAACTGATACCTGATCGCTGTAAGTTAAACAAGCCATCCTGTAAAGAGATTGTAAAGCTGATATTATGGAATTTCGATTGAAGATTTTTTTTATTTAGTTTGTTCTGAATACAATGAATTTTGGTTATTTTGTAAAATTAGATATTGGCTTTGTTCTAAACTACTCAACAAAAGACTTCTGTCTCTCTTTCTCTACTTTTTTTCTTTCTTTTTTAGCTCTCATGAGTCACAGATTATACATGTATATTTTTTTCTCCCAATAGGGTGTTTTTGGAGAGCTCACGTACAGTCTAACAGGAGATGGAGATTCAACAAGTGTGTTTGCTATAGATCCCACTTCTGGTGCCATCCGTCTGCAACAATCCGTTTTTCAGCAAACAACTACTTTATACACAGTAGGAATTTCCAAGAGCATCTACTTATTGAGATCTCATTATAACTCAACTCACAAGAACAAGTCTATGTTTTGAGATTGACATTAAATACTGTTCTTTGTTTTGTAGTTGAGAGTACGAGTTCAAGATAATGGCAGCCCTAAAAGGGAATCTGTCGCCATTCTGACTCTAACAGTGCAAAGAAACTTTGAGGCCCCAGGATTTACACAAAGTAGCTACTCCATGACCGTCAGGGAAGACCGAAGCATTGGATTTTCTTTTGGTAGACTCATTGCAATAGATGCAGATTCTGCGGTAAGTGTAAGAATGCTTATTTTGGCATCTGCTCGGGGGGGGGGGGGGGGGGGGGGGTAAATTATACAATGCTTCAGATGTAGAAACTAAATGAAAGTATTGGGAGTTAATCTATGATCAAGAGTAGACAATCAGTTCATTGATAAGTTTGTTAGTGGTAAATAACTTGTGTTTCATTTTTTTACAAAACAGATAGCAATAGTTCACCTGAGTGACTCGGGTGACCTATTACTATCTGTTTTTGTATACATTCATCATGCATTATGAGTCGGTCATAAACCTTTGGACATTTCCATCCTCTTGTCTGGAACAACTAAACCAATTTCATTCATGTTTGGTTATATAGCATCTATGGGTGAAGGGAAACAAAAATTGTCAATTTGATTGCCTCTTCCTTTCCGGGCCCAGAGGGGTGTGGCCAAAACTATCAAAATTGATTTTTAAAAATCTCTGGATGCCTAATTGTTGGCGTGATTGTAACTGAGCCCTATTCTAAAACTTTGAAATTCATGACCCTGAATTTACGCCTGAAATCAGGGTCATACCCCAGGGTTGAGCTAAGGTGGTTATACATGTATCATATCCTAGAAAATCTACACTTTTGGACATGATTGGCATAGAGCTGTATACTAAATCTGTGAAATTCATCACCCCTGGGTTCAGGCCTTAGGGTGGAGCTAAGGTTTTGATATATTGAAAATGAATTGTATCTTAGAAAATCTTAACTTTGGACATCAAGGAGACTAAATGTATGCATGATTACAATGGGCATATTGTTTGAGCAAGATTCAGGTACCAGGTTGGGGTAAAGTTGGTCATAAACATATGATAAAACTTGCTTTCCTAAAAAAAAAATTGTGAATAATCATAGGTGTTTGATAATCATACCAATATATCTATCATCTGATACAAAGTGAAAGATGGATATGTGAATGCACATTGGGTCAAACAAGGATTTTTTTTTAAGACTTAAGTTGAGTATACCATTTATCATTATTCCACTCTCTCCCTTTTCAGAGTCCAAATAATGTTGTTCAGTACTATTTTACTGCGGCGACACCTTCTGAGAGATTTCTGATCAATCCCACCACAGGAGAGGTTACCATTCGAAAGGATCTAACCACCGAAGACACAAAGACATACAATGTAATTTTCTCACTTATGTTTGTCACCTAATTTTGTGAGATTGCTTTTGAGTCATAAACAAAAACTTTAGAACAGTTCCCAATTTAATGTAGGCAAATGGTACTTCTATGCTATGTGTAAATTGAAAATTTTCCTTGAATAATTGTCTGTCATAAAGTAATACATGCTTATAATGAAATGTTGGGGAAGAATAATTCTGATTCATTTCAAACAAGATTTGTTAATTATAATATGTTTCTTTAAACTAAAAGGAGTGGAAATCATTTTGCTGTGAGCCTGAATCATGATAAGCGTATTTGTTTTTACTTTATAAGAATTGGTATTCTCTGTTGATAGTTCAATGTCCAAGCTGCGGACTCCGGCTCCCCACAGAGAACAAGCCCAGAAGTTTCGCTGACTATCAATGTTCAGAGAAACGACTTTGATCCTTTGTTCAGTAACCTGCCTAACAGTGTAGTAATTCGAGCTGATGCTGCAGCTGCTTCCTCCGTGTTCACCGTCAGCTCAACTGATGCTGATACTATCGTAAGTTCACTTCATTTTCGTTATATGATAATTTACAAGGTGAACAACATTTAGAAAGTAAGGTTAAATGTGTTTTACTTATATTATTAATTAAGTGCATATATTTAGGTCTTTATAATTCAAAATGTGGGTATAAATGGACATTTTGATATTTATTTTACAAATGGATACTAAACTACAACTTTGGCCGGGATGCTAAAATTTCAAAATTAGGTTATATATAAACAGAATGATGGTCATTTAGAAAAAGTATACAGATTTAAGAAGTGTATGTTTTATTTTTTACCAGAATGATTTCCAGCGTAGAGAATACGCTATTGTTGGTGATGACTCTGCCACTGCACTGTTTACTGTCGACCAAACAGGAAGGATAACTGTTGCCTCAACACTGAGAAACGATCCTGTTTAACAATACAGGGTATAGAGTTATTCAGTGGTCTTGAAGGATAAAATGGCGAAGTAACAATGTATCAAACGTAAAAAAAGCTCTTTGATGTGAATGAGAGGTGGAGGATAAGTTAAACAATATCTGCAAATTCAAAACTTTCAAATTCACTTTATTTAGTAAAAAAAAATACAGTTTTAGTAGAAAGTCATTTGAACAAAAAAAAGTCAAATTCTTGCTGGACTTGAGCTTGCGATTCAGCATTCGATGTTCTAACCAACCGAGGTTCTCGGCTAGTCAATTAAATCTGAAAGGAATAGACAAATATTCCTTATATTGATATGTTCATCCATGTTTCAAAAAGAAGTCAGCCATTTAGGCATTATGATGATGTAGAATAACCCCTTAATGGGATAACATATTCTGGTGGTAAATATCTGCTCAAAAGTTGCTTTGGACTGATAGAAGTTGCAATGGGTGTTTCTGCCCTAAGTGTACTTGCTGATATGAATGAGTTGTCTATTTTCCTGTTTAGAGTGACTATTTGATGTGAGTGTAATTCCTGGTTTTATTAGTGCACCCCCTATTCACACCACTGTAATGCCAGTTAGAAAATTAAGAATTGTAGATATAGTACTGTGATGGTAAATTATAGGAGCATTTTACTTGCAACAATGACGAATATATATTGTTTGTTCAGATGAGTTTCATAGATTAAAAAAAATTTCCAATTCTCCTCAGGTTCGCTTGCGTGTAAGAGACTTTGGAACCCCTAAAAGATCGTCCACGGGACTGCTTCTAGTCAATGTGACAAGGAACCTAGTCGCTCCTAGTTTCCTCCCTACACAGTACCAAGATACAGTCCTTGAAACCCAGAATCTGGGAGTCAGCATATTGCAAGTGGCTTCAAATGATGGAGACACCACAGTAAGTAAATTAAAGAAGGCTATACCGAGTACTGCCTTTATTTGCCATTTTGTGTCCTGTCTCAACAACTCCATTTCATGTTTTCAGGCACCAAATAATGTACCTACCTACACCCTCACTGGAAACACATTAGCACTGCAGTACTTCCAGATCAATCCAGAAACAGGAGTTATCTCCCTGTACAAAGATCTCCGAGACGACACAGCAGCCACACCTACTTACACTGTGAGTAATCAGTGGAAAATTTGATTTAAGATCATAATAGCACTATACCTCTTTCCAAAAAAAATGAACATAGAAAAGATGAAATAATGAATTGAAATGTAGAAAATTATCTTTTTGTTGAATCATATGACTTATGCAAGACATTGCTGTAACAACTCATACCAAGTACCAAGATTTTTCTCTGGACTAGAACGAGACATTTAGGCTTTTCCAACACACAGATAACATTATGGAATTACACTGTTTAATAAATATTTAAGAAATGACTGTTATANCCTGTTTAATAAATATTTGTAAATGAATAACATGCTATAGGCTGTGATGCTAAAATGCAAAATATTTTATAGTTTCATCTTATATGTCCAGACTGAAAACTATGAAAAGCAGGTTACTATTTGTTGCATAATTCAATAATCAAATGTTAATTATATGTGTGGCACTGATGTCCGCACTGTTTTAACCATGCATGATTAGACATATTAAAAATTCTGAAAAACATCGTAACACTAACAACTATATTCCTGAATTTTATCCAGTTTAGAATCGGTCATACTGAACATACTAAGTTTGAAATAGATATTGTATAACACCACATATATTTGTTGTTGATACTGTGGAGCCTGATATGATGTCACAATGTACTGTTTACATT
>CAJDSM010027423.1:629-20308 GCA_903981925.1 Ostrea lurida | reverse complement strand
CCTGGTAATATATGTGAGCAGCTGTACGCGGGTACCTGTTTGTACTACCTTTAAATTCATAGTTGATTAGTGGTGGGAGGCGTTAATATATCCATCACTGGTCATCATCGTCACCTTTCAGGTTAACAGAAGTCAGTTTTGATCAAATATAATTATCTTATATTCATCTTTACCCATTGTACAAAAAGGATATATATGTATGTGGTGCTGTTTCTACTTTTGCCATTTCATTTCAATTTATTCCAGAGGAGAAACCGAGCGTATGTATGTACGTATATATGCATGCACGTATGTTTGTATGTACGTATGTATGTACGTACATGTATACGTATGTATTACAGGCATGTATGTGCGTATGCACGTATGTATGTGCGAATGTACAAGAATAAAAGCATTATATTTAGCGACGACTATTGTTGACAACTAAGCATGGGTGTAACTGCGATACCTTAATCCTGAAATCAACAATTCATTATAAAACTAAATCCATACCTTTGTTTACAGGACAGGTGAGTTCCTCCAACGAATACAAAGTACAAAATTGCCATATGGATATGCAGGGGACACATATTGTTTGTTAGGATAAAATAGAAGATGCCTTCAGTCATACCGATTAAGTGTTGAAACCAAAATACATATCAATTAAGTGACTTGCGTAATATGTAGCAAAATGGAAATAGACCCAGGAAAACAAAAGTTAGATACATGAATAAAAAGCGGAAATACATTACTATCCTTGAATTGCACAACAATCATTTATTCTATATTTTTCTTATGCATTTGCATGTTTTGGCAGTTTCACCTCGTAAGAATAATTTCAAAATTAAACATGTACATGTATGATATTGCAAATACCGGTATATTATCTAGTAATTTAAACCCAACTATGTATCTGTCTTTATCATCCATTTCAATGGTTACAGGCACCTGATCCTACTTTCGCTTTTGTTGGAGGTCCGTGTTGCCCTACACTCGATTTTGTATATGTTTTTTTTTTTGGATTATGATTGCGTTTGACACGATGTTAACTTCTTCTTTTTGTATACCATAAGTGAAATGCCACATCTTTGAAATATCTATTCAACATTTTGTTTTTCACTTCCAATTATGCTAAGATGTAAAGGCAAATATAACGAACAATGATCAATCTGGTAAGTCCTAAATAGAATACAAAAAGGAGTTGGGCAAACACGGACCCCTGGAAACACCAAAGGTAGGATCAGGTGCCTAGGATGAGTAAGCACCTCCTGTTGACCGGTCACACCCTCCGTGAGCCGAGCATTAACTTGCCTACCATGGGCTACCTCGATTGAAAAGTAATAATCTGCAGAACATGCTATTGTATATCGATTCAGTTGGGAGATATAAGCACTGTTTATGGAATATTGTATTATTACGAATTACGAGATTGGTTACTGTCATTTCCTTTCACCTCTATATTGAACAATATTAAATCTACCGTAGCATCAAGTTCACTTGCTTATATGCCAATAATTCTGCTCCAAACGCCGAAGTCTTTATACTTATGAGTACACAATCTGGAAAATAATTCATATTAAGGAAGGACACCAATCAAAATTAAATGACAGGTGTACATTCTCCTTAAATAAATGTACAAGGACTACTATTCATCTCCATCTATGTTAGATAATAAATTGCGATCAATATCATTCAGATAAAGAATAAAAATTAAGAGAAGGGCAAGGATATAGCCTAATATCATTTGATTGTTTACATGCGTTTTGTGCAGTTTTTTAACTTACATTAAGATATCACCTCCTGTGTGTAACAAATTTAAGCATATAACGTTACCGTTCTGTTAACCAGTCAGCGCCTACCACAACGTAGAACATCCAATTCACAGTCATATTTAAACTGTAGCATTTTTTATCCATTGCAACATTATCCAGCAGTGATGGTTTAATATAATATCAGAACCATACTTGTTTTTTTTTTTAAATATTACAATTATCTTTGTTTGAAATCAAAACTAATTGTCTATACCATAACAACAAAGCGCGATATTTTAATTTTATACAGGTTTTTGGAGTATTTATGATATTCAGATTTCATTTGGTTAGTGGATGCTGTGTAGAGAGATGAACATTTGATGATTAATGTTAAGGAACAACATTAAAGACAAAACGATCAAGAAAACAAAAAGGTGGCCAATTTTACAATACAAATTGACGAAGTAAATAGTGTGTTAAACGTAATCATAGTCCTATAAACATATACACAAAATCGAGTGTAGGGCAACACAGACCTCCGACAAAAGCGAAGGCAGGATCAGGTGCCATGGAGCAGTAAGCATCCTCTGCCGACCGGTCACACCCACCGTAAGCCCTTAGTCAAAACAAGGTAAACGGGATTACCCGTTGTTAAATCTAATACGAATACAAATGGTTATAAAACAAATCAGTCAACATATACTTAGTGATAATTTGTAATCGCCAACAAGGTCATTATAGCAACCGTAGAATTTGCGAAATGATGACTAAACGACAATCGCTATAACCTTGCAACATCAACTTTTTAGTTAGTAGTTGACCTCGCTTTAAAAAGTCTTCATACGCATGACATGTTCTTGCGTATCTAATCAACTGGGAGACATACACATCATAAGCAAGTGATTGTGGTACATTACTACAGAAAAAAAAAATTGAGGATTGCAAAGTTAAAGTCATCATGTTTATCATATGATGTGATTGTCAGTCTGCCATTGAAGTCAATAGTCAGAAAAATATTCAGGTTTATATAAGTTTATATTTAGATTATGATATACTCTCCATTAATTTGGAGGAAATAAAGAATATCTTATCTTATCTTATCTCAGATTACGTGGTGTCCTTTATTTCGAGTTCAATACCACAAATCACACATTTAAAAATCCAATATTACGTAATACTGATGCATGTTATTTTATCAGCAAACCAATATGAGAAATTGCGAATAAAAATAGCTGTTTAATAAACTTTTTGAAGATAATATCTTTTACATAATTGCCTACTACAGTACAGATAAGAGAGATAAAAAAGATAAATAAATACTATTGCAGAGACTGCGTACAATTCAAATGTTGAAACAAAAATACATATTTATTGATTGTCTTGTGCAATGTGTAGCGAAATGGAATTAAAGCCGGCAAAATAAATACGACAAATAAAACCAGAAATACACTACTATCCGGCATGTTTATTATCTTTTTATGCCTTAATGCATTTTTATTTCATAGACAGGCAACCACGATCTGTCTTACCTTTGTACGTTTAATTTCAATATAATACATGCACATGTAATGACTAATCAATTTAAGTCCATCAATACATGCATGTTTGTAATTAATTTTGATGATTGCAACCTTTTTATATGTTACTCATCGTCCGTAGATCCTATATCTTGATAAGGGAAATGGAGTAATCCTTATTCAAAATCAGTGTATAAAGATCGGCCTAACAATTTACACGTCCGAAAGTATTCCATCCTATGATAAGTTGTATTGGCAAACTAGATCGTTACATGTATAACGACTACATATGTACCTTAGGAAAATGCCGACTTTAATTAATTGGTACTGTGGAAACCCATCTAACATGAATTTATCGCCCATAGCCTGCCTTGATAAGAAAACTTACCACCGCAGAACGAGCTTTAAATTATTGACTGATTTAGGAGTTATAAGCACTGTTTATGGGTGATAATGGAATGTTGTATTTCTGGGCGTTGCGATATCGGACACTGTTAGTTATTTTTACCTTTTGATTAATCAATGCTCAGTCTATCGTAACATCTAGTACATTTGCTTTTATTTCCGTAATTCTGTTTAAAAATCTGAAATATCTGTACTTGTGACAACACAGTCCGGAAGATCTAAGCACGAACGAATTTAAATAGGGCATTAAAAGGAAGAAAACCTATCAAAACAAGATGGACAGGTGTACGTTCTCATTAAATGAAAGTGCGAAGATCACTTTTTATTTCCCGCTAGAACAAAGTTAATATAACAAGCTTTGATCAATATCATAATTCAGATGAAGAATACAAAATCAACAGAAGGGCAAAGACATACCCTCAGATTCATTGATTGATTATTGACGTCCCGTGCATTTTTAAGGATTTTCTCTAACTCATATTGAGATATCACTAGTTATTGGTGACGTAGAAGAAAATTAGGCATACACCTGGTACCCGGGAACCTAGTAGAAGACGTGTCAGCGAATGTCGATATGGAACCTACTTTTAACTGTCATATTTGAAGGTGTAGCAATTTTGATTCATAGTAACATCATGAAACAGTGTTGAAAAGTTTATTCAATCTTACATGTGTATGCTTTTATATAATATCAGAAAACATCTTACAAATATGTTTTGTGTCCTGATTTGGACTTCCGAGATTGATTACTGTTCGTTATTTTTGCCATTCCATACTGTGTTATCTAGAATATTGTAATTATGTTGATTTACCAGCCAAACCTTATTTTCCATCCCACATTAACAAAGCAAATATATTTAATTTCCGGATTTCATTTCGTTAGGGGATGATGTCTAAAATAATGAACATTTTAGTATTAATATTGACCAAAAAGAGGAGAAACAAAGGGACGGATAAAACAGAGTAGTTAATTTTCTCAATGTTAAAATTATGAATCAGACATGAAAATCTTATTTTACGTAATACTGATGCATGCAATTTTATCAACAACTCATTAAGAGGAGATGATAATTAAAATCCCATTGTTCAAAACTTCCCTCTTGAAGATAGTATCTTTTACATCCGGTACTTGCCTGTTACAGTATAGATCTATTAGATAAAAGAGATAATTAGATATTACTGCAGATATTGCATACAATTCAGAGTGCACTAACAAACTTCACAAGGGATTTGCTTTAATATCGTACATTTGGCAACTCATATGTATTTGAAAGTCATTTGGAAAGGGCAATAACTATACGTGTATCAAAAAACTTCATTTATCAAGAATTATTCATAATCAATGCTTTTCAGGATAACATTGCTTGTAGCTTTCCATTACATGATGATATCTAATATTATTCTTTTTTTTTTACTTTATATTATCATTTTGTCATCACTTACATGTCAGTATGGCCTTCCATTTGGGTGAAATGTTGTCTGATGTGTATATGTTTTGGGTTTTTTGGATTATGAGTACGTTAAACACGATGTTGACTTTGCCTATTTATATTTGGATTCTATTTGGGATTTATGAGATCGATCACTGTTCGTTATCTTTGCCTTTACATGATATAATTTAATAATATTCCTTTTTTTACTCCAAATCCAATTTTCATCTCTTACCTGCAACCAGAAAACAAAAACGCTCAAGGGATATTATAGTATCACTTATTTCTAATGGTATCTGCAAAAGCAAATAGTCAAATGAGCCGTTCCCAGCAAAAGGGGCCCTTAAGTAGTTTAGTGCTAAACTATGAACTTAAACTACGATCTCTGGGAACACAATTCCTAAAGAAAATCAGAGATAGGATATAGGCTTTAAGAAATATAAAGAATATTATATGTTATGAAAAATAACAACTTGCAGATTGCTAATCATAATGTCGTTATTTAGGAGCATGCAAAGAATGACGTAACATTTTGCATTATGATGTTTTCTGCATTTGGATAAGACAATGACCTTTTGCCAGGTACGACTCAAATATTGTTCAAAACACTTTCAATAAAAACAGACTCTTGAACATACCGAAGATCGGATTTTATCAGATTTATCACTGTTCGTTATCTTCAGGTGTTTTTTTTTTTCATTCCAGAGCTCGTTGCTTATAGATACATGTACGAAAGACGGGAATGATGCCCTATGAATTTATAACCAGCTAACCTTTGAACCACAAAAACAAACATTAATTGGTTATTTGTATGCAAACCCTGGAGCTTGATTAATGGTTGATATGTTTTACGATATAACTACAGTAGGTACATTGAAATAATAAACTACGATTTTTAACCTCACATGACATTGATTAATGATTAATTGCAATATAATTTACCCTAACATGGAGAAATAGAACTTAGAAAATGTCCCGAAAGGAGTCATATATACTGCATTGGTAATAATTAATTAATCGCAGCAAGCTATTCAATCATTCATGCCTCTGGAAATTAAATTCGTAAAGAGTTATTAAGAAACGGTCACATGATTACTTGGCCTGTTACATGTACAATGTACCTATTAAAGTGAATCACCGCCCGTTTATTGATGGTGTGAAAAGTCGCGACTTTTAAAGGCGGAATGATTTTCAAGCAATTTGATAAAAATTTGAAGTTTTTAACTTTGATCAATTTCTAAACCTTTATAAGGGGTCCCAAATTGAATCTAGGCAAACAAGGATCTTTGTACACAGCAGGAATGCATATAGACACAAAAAGGCGAAGTTAACATTGTGTCAAACGTAATCATAATCCAAAAAACATATACAAAATCGTGTGTAGGCAACACGGACCTCCGGCAAAAGCGAAGCTAGGATCAGGTGCCATGGAGGAGTAAGCATCCTCTGCTGACCGGTCACACCCGCCGTGAGCCTTAGTCGAAATAAAAGTAAACGGGATTACCCGTAGTCAATTCTAGTAGGAAAATGACAGTCTAACAAAAGGGTATGAAACAAATCAGTCAACATATGACTTAGTGATAATTTGTAATCGCAAACAAGGTCATTATAGCGACCGTAGAATTTGCAAAATGATGACTTTAAACGAGATTCGTTATAACCCTGCAGCATCAACTTTTTTGTTAGTAGTTGGCCTCGTTTTAAAAAGTCCGCAATACGCATAGCATGCTCTTGCGTATCGAATCAACTGGGAGATATACACACCATAAGCAGGTGATAGTGGTATGTTACTACATAGAAAAAGGAAAGTTGACGATTGCAAAGTCAAAGTCATCACGCTTATCATATAATGTAGTTGTCGTCTGCCATTAGAGTCAATGTTAAGCAAAATATCCAAATATGAAGCAGTATGTCAGATTCTGTGGTGTCCTTTATGTCGAGTTCTTCGGGATATATAAATGGACATAATTGTGATAATGATGATTGTTAATTGATAGCACATCATCTATATACCTATATTTAAGGTGAAGGACACGGCAAGTTTTTTGTTTTTATCCCGTAACAGTTTCTGTACAAATTCTGCTTCATATGAAATACAAAAATAAGTCTGCCAATAAGGGGTCATTACACATGCATTGAAAATGGCAACTTTAAAGACGTATACAAATATATAAATATAACAAAGCAACAGAAAATTAATAGAAAATTATACAATTTATAGTTTTAACGATTATCTTCTGTAGGCACTATAGCTCATTCTATGATCACCATGGATTCCGATGCTTCGTCCTGTTTGGCATCAATGTTTGTTGTGATTCCTGAATAAGAGTTAAGTATACATTTTCATGAGTCATTTTAACACTAAGTCAAGTAGGATTTGCTACATGTACAAAACGAGGGTTCATATGTACTATGCGCTCACGGCGGGTGTGACCGGTCAACAGGGGATGCTTATTCCTCCTTGGTACCTTTTCCAACCTCTGGTGTGTCCAGGGGTCTGAGTTTGCCCAACTCTTGTTTTTGACCAACTCTTGTTTTTGTATTATATTTCGGACTTACGAGATTGATCGCTGTTCGTTATATTTGCCTTTACATGATCACCATTTGTACATAATGAATGATTACTAAAATCAGGAACTCCACAGTATATCGCTTTTCTTGAATACAGTTAGAAGTTTACGTACTCTTTTTGAGGCAGTTGATGTAGACAATGAATGCTGAGACGAGCACTGGAATAAATCCTAAGCACATGGATGCAATAAACCACGTTGGAACTGTATTATACCTGGGTCCGGTAGATCTAAAACAACAATAGAGTGAAAGAGAATGCCAGCATCTAAATATTTATTTAGGCGCACTTATTTCTTCATGTGCTTAACAAAGTCTGATATGTCTAGGCATTGAACATAGTTTTACATGTCTAGGGATCTCACAAATAAAATATGGATACAATAATATTGACTAAGTTAATAATACAGCTAATTGTTACAAAGTTATTATAAGATTTCTTTAGCTTAAGTAAAAAAAAAATATACTTTGATATTTAAAATTCGACATTACATTTCATTTCGAAGAGGATACATCTGACACTCACTAATTTTAGAACCGATATATTCCGGATAAAAATTCCTAATTAATCATATTTCAAGTAGTTCACACACTCATTAGCTCTAAAGTCTCAATAAAACGATAACTTAATACAAAATGAATAGTAACTGACATTCTATCTTAAATCTTAAAAGAACACTTCTATGCAATGGCTGGAGATTGCTACATGCGAGTTGTCTGCGCTTTGCAGAAAACACCAAAAACACTGGACAATCCAAGACTATTAGCATTTAAACTACAGATTTAAGCTTAAAATCTAACTCACCAGGCACAAATGTAATGGTGGTTATATACATATATCATGATATAATATTAACAGTTACCTACAAGAACAGGAGAGAGAGAGAGAGAGAGAGAGAGAGAGAGAGAGAGAGAGAGAGAGCGTTTAAACATTTATTTACACATATAATTCGTTTTACACCAGCATACATACACCAGAAAACAATTAGAGTTATCTCCCTTAGACCATAGATGATAATAACAATTACGCACTTGCAATAGACCACACTACACATGTATCAATTGAAAACAAAGTCAATTAAATGTTTTATTAAAACTAACCATGATTGGATGGCATAAATAAAAAGATATACAAGTTACATTTGCGGTCAAACCGGTATGCCAAATATTGCATATTGTCTATCACACATCGGACGGGATGAAAAATATATTAAAAAAATATATGATATATTGTTACAAAATTATTGCCATATTCGACTGGCGGTAAAACAATTATAATTCTGCTGATTTGTTTTTAAAGAATTTGCCCTATTAATAAACAGATGAACTCCCAATGAAAAATTTTAATATCTGTTCAAATGTTATACCAGGCATTATGTAGACAAAAGTAACCAAAATTAGTAAAAAGGTGTCATTTACATCATTACTTAATTAGGTACTCTGAACGATTCTTACTTATTTTCCACATGACCTTCTTCCACATTCAAACAATCAGAATCTACAAAAGTCCATCAAATGTTAGGAAAGAATACATCAAGTTCTTTTCATTGAACATTTTCAACTTCATAATGTTGGATTTAAAGGTAAAGATAGCGAACAGTGATTAATCTCGTAAGTCCTAAACAGAATACAAAATCAAGAGTTGGGCAAACACAAGAGGTGTGATCAGGTGCCTAGGAGGAGTAAGCACCCCCTGTTGACCGGTCACACTCGCCGTGAGCCCATTTTGTATTAAATTAAAAAACAGGCAAGAAAAAAACCTACACAAACTATTTATACCATTTGAAAACAGTTTACTTTAGGTGTCGTTATTCTGATATAGCGAACAAGGACCTATAAAAAATTGAATGTAAAAGAAAAACGTAGCTTTTCGGGGGAAATAACTGTCCAGTAAAGCTGAAACTTAAATCCATCTTATATGTCAGATGGTGTTTAGACATATATTATACATGCTTTCTTCATGAAAACCATTTTACTATCATTTGCCAAAAAAATTCAAAATAGTATATACTTAGATACACACACACACGAAAATCGAACATTGGAGACATTTAACTACATTTTAGTATTAATGATACATGTATGAATTGTCCTCCTTGTTGCACAAATAACAATGATAAGAAATATATCTCCATGCCACTTATCTATAGAGTGAAATGAAATTGTATTTAAATTCTTCATCTTAATTTACCTCCTTGTATCAACACACCAGAGGACACAGAAGTATTACATGATGTAGTAGAAATAGTCTTATTTATTTGCATGTATTCAGTTTTAGGAAGGTAAAATAAAAATCAGGCATGATTGATTTGTCAAATTTACGAGTTATAGTTGATGCTCTTCAGATATATTCGTTAGATTTGAATAATCAATACCATACCACGTATGAAAAAATGCTCACAGTTGAAACTTATCTTTAAAGGGACATGGACAAGTTTTGGGCAAAATTTTATGTTTGCATTTGTATTGTTTAAAATCCTTAACCAAGTTATTTCTAATGGTCAACAAATATCTCAATGTCAGTAATTGAGTTAAAAAAGAGATACAACACTCACAATTCTTTGTCATGTAAACAAGGCTCGTGACTTGTTTATGTTTACGTAAAGATTGTTTCACATGAAATATCATGTTTAAAACAAAATGTGATGTTAGAAACACTAGAAACTGTTTAATTTTGTTAAGAATAAACTTGTAATTTGAAAATAAAAATCTGCTTTGAATGGAACGTATACTAGCTTATTCAATAAACGTAAACAAAAACATGCACGGTTTTTTTTTACATAGCGAAGATTTGTATGTGCTGTATCTCACTTGTTACTCAATAAATGTCGTTAAAATGTTCGCTGACCATCAGAGATGCCTTAAGTGAGCATTGTAAACATTAAAGATGGAAATCTAAAATTTGAACATTTTAGCTCAAAACTTGTCTATGCCCCTTTAAAAGTGCTATTTCTCAGATATAAGTTTGAGTATATTTCCAGATGTTTTTATTTCTTACACTAGTTATCTTAAACATATTGTTTTGTCTGTTCTTTGCTAATTTTGTTCAATGTCATCTTGTTTTATATGCATTTATTTTGTCTTTGTTTTAGATTGCTTTTAATTTTACATATAAAGCTCTCTATAGTAATTCTGATACTATGCCGTATAAATGTGTATATTATTATCGTTATTTATTTCTTTTTCTCAAACAAAATGTACTATTTTCATGATCTATATTAATTTGTCATTATCTGACCTATCACCTATGGAGAGGGCTTACATAGGCATTGCGCCTGCTGCCCAATCCAATTTATGTATGTTTTACATGAATAAAATATTGTTCAAATCAAATATTATTATCGTTCTTGCATGTTTCATACTAATTGAGACGATCTTAGCCCACTGATTTTGACGGACGATCATTTTGCTTATTTTGTTAAAATCTAAAAGGGCTGATGTGGTTGTTAACAGGGGATGCTTACTCCTCTCTGGTACCTCACCTACTATTTCCAGACTCCGTGCTTTCTCTTCTCTTGATATTGCATTCTTTTTAAAATTGATGAGATTGATCACTGTTCTATATCTTATTTTCCATTATCAATGAAAAAGCTCCCTAAATCAATGGAAATTAATCTAAAATATGATTGATATTAAATATTTTGCATATACAATTTTCGTCAACATTGAATAGAGTTCGATCCTGATTCAAATAACATTTTTGGATATTCAGCCAATCATAAAAACAGAGATGTCAATTTCAGAATGTATCCTATAGATTCTCACCCGTTGGTCAATCTTATTCAAACAACTTGTTTCTCAATAATATGCATACACTTTTTTTTTAAATTTTCCATTTTGTCTGGTTAGCACTCTCTTAGTAAGATTGGCTAGACGATACATAATTGACTACTATGCATAATTCATGTGAAACGTACTAAACTTGCATCGGACTACCATATGTTTGTGGGAGCGTATTTGGACTCAAAACGAGGTTTGCAACTTTGAGTAGCATGCCACACAAAACATTTGTAGGTGTGTTTGATTTTTCGAAACAACTAAAATAAGGTTTAATTGATCATTGTATGTAAAGGCAAAAATAAGGAACAGTGATCAATCTAGTCGTCCCAAATAGAATGCAAAAACAAGAGTATGTATGTAGTCCCAATCAACCCCGGTAGAAATGATTACTTAAAATGTACTTAGGTTCCATACTTATGTCATCCAATGTTTCATAATTTCGTCTAGCAAAACAAAATTTTCATGAAAGTAGATGATTATTAATTGCTTTCAGTTTGATGATTTAAGAACCTTTCTGTGTCATATTAAACATACTGTGCATAGAAATATAATTATAACGATCAGTGATCAATATTGCAAGTCTCAAACACAATGCAAATCAAGAGTTGTGGAAACACGGACTCATGGATGCACCAGGGGTGGGATCTGGTGCCTAGGAGGAATAGTTTTCTTGAACATTGACATTAACGGCAAACTTACTACTCAACTTTATGACAAACGGGACGATTTCAGCTTCTCCATCGTCAACTTTCCATATCTATGTAGCAATATTCCATCATCGCCTGCATATAATAAGGCGAAGTTAACATTGTGTCAAACGTAATCATAATCCAAAAAACATATACAAAATCGAGTGTAGGGCAACACGGACCTCCGACAAAAGCGAAGGGATCAGGTGCCATGGAGGAGTAAGCATCCTCTGCTGACCGGTCACACCCGCCGTGAGCCCTTAGTCGAAATAAAGTAAACGGGATTACCCGTAGTCAAATCTAGTAGGAAAATGACAGTCTAACAAAGGGTATGAAACAAATCAGTCAACATATGACTTAGTGATAATTTGTAATCGCAAACAAGGTCATTACGGCGACCGTAGAATTTGCGAAATGATGACTTTAAACGAGATTCGTTATAACCCTGCAGCATCAACTTTTTTTTAAGCATATGGCGTTTATGTCTCTCAACTTATTCGATACGCAAGAGCTTGTTCTGCGTATGATCAGTTTTTGAATCGAGGCAAGCTACTTACAGACAAGTTGTTGCAGGGGTTTCAGCAGTCACGTTTAAAGGCAGCATTTCGTAAATTCTATGGTCGTTATAACAATTTAGTTTACCAATATGACCTATCATTGAGTCAAATGCTGTCTGATGTGTTTCATAGCCATTGTTAAGCCGTTTTTACACATTGATTTGACTACGGATTGTTCCGTTTACCTGATCAAGACTATGGACTCACGGCGGGTGTAACCGGTCAACAGGGGATGCTTACTCCTCCTAGGCACCTGATCCCACCTCTGGTGTGTCCAGGGGTCCGTGATTGCCCAACTCTTGTTTTTGTATTTTATTTGGGACTTACGAATTGATCACTGTTCGTTATCTTTGCCTTTATTTTTAATACAATGTTGTTTGAAATTTTATACAATGAGAAGAGGTAACCAAAAAACGTATACACATATGAGAAGAGGTAACCAAAAAAGTTTTACACATATAGGAATCGGTTGAATTGTAATGTTGAGGACAAGCAGGGTGTGAATAAGTACAGTTCCTCCTGTAGTTATCTGATATGCTCTCTATCTCGCTGATAAACGACGTGCATCTTCCTGCTGTAAAAAAAATAAATTCATCAATTCATATCTCATCAAAAACACATGATCATTGGCAATAACACTAATCAAAATAACACGATATACTGTAACAATTGAATAGTTCTTACAAAAGATGTATCTCGACACGGCACATACTTCAACCAATCGTGTTGGATTTTCATTCAAAACACAGTGATAAAGCAAAGGGAGACAATCAGCGTTGTTGTACTGGCTACAATTTTTCTGCCTTGATGCAACTTCATATTCATTTTTATTCTCTGGGCACTTTGCCACCATACTAAGAGTTCTTAACGAAACGGCGCATGCACTTTCTGGCCGTTCAAGGCAAAACACAGACAGGAAGCAAATCCAAAATATCTATGGAAAAATACCAGGTCAAATTGTTTACATTGTAAACGAGTATAAACACTTCAGAAATATAGAGTGCAACAAGCATGTCATAGATAAAATCTATGTGAATAAAGATAAATTGAACATTTATTTCCGTATGAAATGTCAATTCAACCCTATGCAAAGTCTAGATAAGGATTGAAATGTATAATATCCTGTATATCGTGTTTTCTTCCTCGCATATTTGTTGGAAAACAATTAAAGGTATTTGCATTAAAGGTTAAAGCGAATTGAATGAATTAAGGAACAATTCATCCAAACAGAACTGTGTCCGCAATTGAGTCAAGTGATGTCGCAATGAATGTTTCAAACTTAAGGTTATAGATAATTCGAATCCAGTTTGCTATTGTATCTCCCTATTTCATTGACCTTCATTGATGCTGTAAGAAGATGCGGCAAAGAAAATGTAAATGCCGTATTATGTAGCATTTTGTTACATGCTTGATATCAATATTTATTTTGGTACAATATTTAGACAACTTGATTATTTTCTATGAAAAGTGGAAATACATAACGTTAAACAACAGCAAGCATTGTCTTGGAACTTTGTACTACATATCAATATTACAATATTTTTACAAAGCGTACATAACATTAGAATTTGGCGGTCACGGTGAACGTTCCTATTGATATGACTAAGGTAAGAAAACATTGCTCTATAAAATTCTAAGTTCAGTTCACTTTGTGTTATTTGATGAAATAAACTAAAATTGTCAAGGATTAAGACGACTCTATGGTACTCATTTTCTACATCTATAACACGAATACAGACATTGATTTGTTTTGCCTACTAAACCTTGCAGCTGTGTGTTTTTACATAATATAATCAATTTCTTAACAATCTTTTGCTTCCCCTTTCCCTTGGAAAACTAATGTATTGCAGTTCTAACGAGTTCCTGTACAATGTCATGTTTCATTGACTATTACTGATTTTATGTAGAATTACATAGGTTAAATATAAAATGGCGAAGTAAGAAAGTATTAAACGTAATCATAGTCCCCAAAAACACATACAAAATCGAGTGTAGGGCAACACGGACCTTCGACAAAAGCGAAGGCAGGATCAGGTGCCATGGAGGAGTAAGCATCCTCTGCTGACCAGTCGAAAGCCGTAGTCGAAACAAAGTAAACGGGGTTAAATAGAATACCAATGATGACCAATAAAATTAATCATCATGCATGTACCATAACGATGTGATTTTGTAAACTCGGAAAGAAAATCTAACCAACACCTAGACAAAAATAAACCAACCTTTACTACGGTTAACGGTAACAGCAATACATGCTGCCGTGCGTTTTTTTTTTTTTAAACAAAGATACTATTTTGATAATTTTGCTGCTTCAGAAATAGATATTGTTAAAACCTGATGCGTGCCAGAGGAACGATAAACGAAACCTCATTTGTTGGAAAACTAAGGCTTGTAATTGGCAGTAATTGGCAGTCGAACATTAAAAAATGCGTGTGCAAATTTTCTCAGCGAGAATGGAATTGCAGGGTGGATTTGAAAGAAAGCCAAATTCATTCATTTTTACTCTCCAAACACTCGTATGGTGGTACAAGTTCGCTCTAACTGCTGATATTTTGATCGATATCACATACTTAAAGACAACAACAATTAAATATTATAAAGATCTGTAATTTAATTTCATTTCACTCCCCAATCTACATTGTATGTTAAAACTAAAAACTTGGACGCATTTAATTCGAATTTTGTTCGATTCCCTTGCCACAAATCAAATAAAAATCCTAAATACATATTTTTTATCAGCAAATTTCACTTTTTTCAGCGTTTACGTTAATGCACTGTAATTATAAAATGTTGATTAGTTCTAAATTATGATACGGGCACTTATGACTTATGGCGTTAGAGAAAGAACATCTTATTGAAAAGAGCATCTATAGATGTCAACCGAACGATTTGACATGTCATCAACACGTTCCAGTTTGTGAGCAGAATGCTGAACTATTGGAGTTAAACTAAAAAGCTATAGAAATGGAACAATTCAAATCGAAAGCAGAACTTTTTATGTGGTCTAGTAGTTCGCTTACAGTTCTGCATGATTCAAGGTTTTGGTTAATAATGCAAGCGGTATTCTTATTTGTTTTAGTAAAAGTGAACAAAAGGTGAAAGGAGTAGAATTTTGTAGCACAAGAATGTCTACCATAATCCAACTCAACATTTCAGCTTGTTATCTAAGGAAAAAAAGTGAAAATGTCTTAGTCTTTCGAAATACATGAATAATAGCACTTAATTTGTCTATCCTATAAATGTACTCTATTGTTTTCTCGTAAATTGTAACATGAGAGATCAAACGCAAGTGATATACAAGATTATTTCATTACTATATGTTGCATTACAAGTAAGATTCAAGCTAACTTACCTGTTTAGATATGTTTGAAAATTTCCTGTATAAGTCATAAAAAATGTACCTGATATTGTTATAAAATGTATATCACGTGATTTTCATGATTTAATCAAAGGTTAGAGGTTGACAATCTTTGCTTAAAGGAAACCCGAAATCCATGCTGTGTATATAGTTATTCCGAATTATATTCTAGTTATAGTACTTTTTACGCCTGGTTGAAGATTAAAGATAGAAACCATTCCATATGGTCAATTCTATAACTTGTTTATAATCTCTCTGATTCAATGAATACAAAAAGGCGAGGTTAACATTGTGTCAAACGTAATCATAATCCAAAAAACGATGGGCATGCTGATGTATATCTCGTGCGTTATGTATCGGTTGTATATGCATGTATACTACTGAAAATGTTTTACGACGGATGAACCATGCTAATGGTTGAAATATATCCAGCTAGATATGTTTTCAACACAATGCACTCTTTCACTGATGTACTCATCGAACCAGTGTAGTAATTTACGGTGCAGAATGTCTATAGTTTTCGAAAGAAAAATGGGTTACAGTCCCTCATTTAATAAAGAATACAATATCACAAGCAATATAAAAACAGTTTATTCTTGGGATTTTTTAAGCACCCTAATTTGGACCACGTGCTTAGTTCCACCAATCTTGCGTTGATTGGTAACACCTGCTATGAGTCCTATATCGTGAGCAAGTAAGAATTAATAGTGCTTAGTAAAAATTGATATGACTAGAAGATTGGGTGGTGCACCATGCTCTTGTGACCTTCACTTCGACATTTAGATAATTCACTAATGTTCATTATCATTTATTGAAATTGATAAATCCCATTTCACTAGATATCTACATTATACTGTCAAATCTGCTCTACTTTAAATATTTCGTTGCATATGGACGTTAAAGAAAAACTATCAACATGGATTTTAAAAATGCAACAGGACTTCCCATTGCCAAATGTTCACACTTGATTGGCAATATTACATTTTCACTTGCATGTGGTGTTTATGGAATTCACCTGATTCAATACACAAAAGCATGTTCTATATGGTCAATTTTGAAATGAAAGCTGCAAGTGACAAAGAAATTGATATTATGGCGTTCAAATTCTATGGTTTTTATTACTTATTTTGCAAAATAAAGTATGTTACTTGGTGACTGCAGGGTTTTTTTTTTTGTGTCCCCATACCAATTGCTTAAAGCTGACATGATTTCATAAATATAGCAGAATTCTTCAAGATCCGCCATATTTCTTTGCCAATCCGCCATATTAGTTGGATATTTCTATTGTATATATGTGTCAGGATTTGCAGGGTATATAAAGGGGATGTACTGTGATATGCTTCACTTCACACCAGTGTTTCTGATTTACCTGTGCGGTCTCTCGACAGGTAACACGTACATCTCCAATAGTACATTAATACAGAAAAACATTTTAGAACTCAAGAAGCGCTCAAAATCATATTAGACATATTGTACATCTGTAGATAATCCTGATAATTTGAAAAATAAGTTTAGGATGAAAAGCTCTATGCATCTGTACATGCAATGTATGCACAGTTGCAGTAAACACGTCCAGATATGCAATAAACTTGAAAAAATATTTTATAAGCTATAGACTAATGGAATAGAATAAGCAAATGGCAAAGAATTCATACCATACATTATTTACTGACTTCAAGCAAATGAAAATACAGAAATGTGGACACGCGTACACGAGATGCACGCTCGCATTGAAAACGCAATCGAATGTTATGGAAAGCGTATTACCTGATCTGTAAAGGATCGGAGATGTACGTGCATACTTGCCGAAATCACCCAAGTGCCCTTTATGTATCATAATCCAATGAAAGAGAAACGATAAAACTCATTGTAATCCCTACACCGTAAACACGATGCGGTTGTCTCTATATTCTCGTACAGATCAAAAAATATTTTCAATCAGGCGAAGATCAAAAGTTGAATAGATATTATGTTTTATTGGTCAAGATTTTGCAGATTTGTAAAATCAGGAATCATTAAGGATATATAAATGCACATCATAGATAATTCTATACCTTATAAGAAGAGAGAGAGAGAGAGAGAGAGAGAGAGAGAGGAGAAGAAGAGAAGAGAGAGATTGGAGAGGAGAGAGAGAGAAGAGATGAGAGAGAGACGAGCAGAGAATGCTGGCCTTAAACGATGACTTGTTGAAACCCTGCAACAACTTGTTTGTAATAGCTTGCTTTGATTCAAAAACTTATCACACGCAAGAACAAGTTCTCATGGCGTATCGAATAAGTGAGAGGACATTCACACAATATGCATATGATTGAGAGATATTGTACATGAATATGGAAAGTTGACGATGGAGAAGCTGAAATCGTCCCGTTTGCCATAAACTTGAGTATGAATAACATATCATGAAATAAATCTTAATCTAAAAAGTACGTATTTGCCCATACTATTCTGCATGTTAAGCATACATAACGAACCAAAAATGATGCAATCTCACCTCATTATTGTAAGGATTTCGTTATAATCGATCGCTTTACGAGACAATTGCAGGACGGTGCACTGCAAATGTGCATAAGATTTAAATCCTATTAAACTTAATGAAACTCAATAACAACCCATTTTATATAATATTGTCAACTCCTGACCCAGCTTGTGATATACAGGGTGGCTCGGAATTAGATCAGAGCTTATAAGATTTATTCTAAACACTGAATTTGCAACGTGTGTGTTATTTATGTTCATCAAACCAGTGTATTTTTCTTCATCCCCCTTCGTCATCAACACATATGTCGATTAGAATTAATAAAACATACGTCGATTAGAATTAATAAAATGTACGCAATCATTATAAATACCTTGATGTAGGGATAGTGAAGAGTACTTATAAAGTACAGTGTAAAAAAAATAACCTTCATCAATCCCAAATGTACGAAAGAGTATTAGTATCGTGTAAAGAAGTAAATTCACCTTCCACCGTGACTATCTCGTAATTACGAGATCTTTTCTCATTTTTACGAGATAGTGGAATTCGAATAAATTTTCTTTTACATGATACTAATAGGCTTTCGTAAAAATGCATATTTCCGGTGTAAGGGTTATTTGTGTGATTTATGCTCACCAATGTTACTTAATTACCTAGTTCAAATCAGAAATCCGGAAACAATTCAATATTTTGGAGTTATTTAAGCATCACATATAAGTATCGTACATTTCCTGTTTGCAATAGGTCTGAACTATCATTAGTAATGTGTATTATATCTTAATGATAGATTAGAAATAATTGATATCAGATCATTGTAAGATGAACAGTGTTATACACAAGCTACTCAATGTCCTATTATATTTGAATTTTGGAACGGAGGTGCTTGGGAAATGGTGCAAGTAAGTATTGTCACTCACGATAATTTAATGAATGCATTACTGTTTTAAACCAATTGCATGTATCTAAAAACACTTTGCCTTCAATTTGAAGAATTGGAATATTAATAATAGGATATTTACGACTCTGGACACATCAGATGAAGTGTATGATTTTGCTGTGTTTTGTTGACTTTTTGTCTAGAATTTGTCAAACAATTTGAAATGGTCATTGATACATAAGATGCACCAATAACCAGGGCTTTTCAGAGTATATTCGGGACTCATGTTTTTTTC
>CAJDSM010027422.1:34948-52865 GCA_903981925.1 Ostrea lurida | reverse complement strand
ACTTGATTCCATCGAGTTCAATAAACAATGATTTGAACTTATTTATGGAAGTTTAGAAAATGCTTTGAAAAAAATTGAATGGTATGTCGTTATCTTCATAAATGTTGCTTGACATGGACCTGTATGAATATTTCATTTAGCCACACATGGATGCTTGTGAACATTAGAAAAGGAGGATGGGTGTGTCTGGTTCAGAAAAAAGTGCAAGAAAATGAACATTCAGAGCTGTCATTTCACTCTGTCCACAAAAAAGAGATATTAATTTTGAATTAAAGTTAAAGTAAGATCAGGAACAGTTTAAAGATTCATTCATATGGTAGATATATCTATCTTTCAATCGTTTGTGTGTGTTGTTTGGAATTGTAATACTTCTTTTATTGTCCAAATAGTCTCAAAAAAGCAGATATAATTTTTAACCACAATTTTTTCCTAGGACTACGAGAACCATGGATACACTACATTAGACGCAGGGTCCGGTTATTTTTGAGACCTATGTTACAATGATTGAACATTACAGTCGATATTTGATGGTCTCGTCCACAAAAACTTAGGGCCTTCCATTAAGCACAGGTAAAACCACCTGAAAAACATGCTTCTTTGCTGATTAGTTGTACATTATGATTCAATTGATTTATTGAAAATAAGCTTTATGTTTTGATAATTTATTCATAAACTAGTGATAGGATTGGGCAGCAGGCAATAGCCTCTTATTGCCGCTCCAAACTAGCTGTATCGCCTCCAATTCTCATTATTTCTGAATTAAACTTTTTATTTTGTAGATGATCGTAGATAGAAGTAGATGGGAAATTATTACAGATGTCCATGATGTCAATAATATTTCAAAGAGAATACGTCACAGGTGAATATATTCTGTATTATCTATATGTTAATTTTAACTGCTTATTTAGTGCTTGTAAAGCAAAATTTTTCAAATTGAATAATGGTAGATGTCTGTTTTAAAAAGAGCTAGTGAGGGTGGTTCTTATGAGTTTTGTAGATATAGTTACATTTACTGAAGTCATGAGAGATATGAAATTTAATTTACAAGCACCGGTGTACTGAGATGTGAACATTGTTTAAGATTGCAGTTGTATGATAATTGCTTTACTTTCAGTTTAAGATTGCAGTTAATGATAATTTGCTTTACTTTCATTAAGATTTGCATTGATGATATAACTTGCTTTACTTTCAGTTTAGATTTGTTAGATCTGATAATTACTTTACTTTCAGTTAAGATTTGCAGTTATATTGATAATTGCTTTACTTTCAGTTTAATTTGCAGATATTGATTAGTTACTTTACTTTCCATTCAAGATGTGCAGTTATATGATATGCTTTATTTCACTATATGATAATTGCTGTACTTTCACTTTTAATATGCAGCAGTTTAATATGATAATTGCTTTATTTCACTTTAAGATTGCAGTTATTATGGATGATTCTTTCTTTCAGGCTCCAGCCTGTCCCTCAGGCCCCGTGTTGTACACCCCTCTCACCCACGCTCCGAATAAAAACAGGGAAGATTACTACGCAGACCCAAGAATAGAGCCACCCCCTCTCCCCCCCAGCCACGTAAGTTACACGCACCTGAATAAAAGGAAAGAATACTATGTAGACCGAGGATCATAAGTTGATGTTGTTTATGGATGAAATATGATGTCCATTGTTGATACTCATAACCAGAAAATTTACTTAAATTGTTAGCAGTCACGGATAGACTTTCGAATCGACAAATACATTGATAAAGAAAGAGTTTTAAACCATTTGTTTTTCCAGCCACCTTGCCAAAAACCCTCCAGTGCAGTAATGCGGAAAGAATGGGGGACAGACCAAAGTAGTTTTGATGATTCAAAAAGATTACAAAAGGGACATTTAAGTTGGTACGCTTACTAAAAATAAAGTCCAGTATTAAGGACTTTTTAGTTGTCTTACATGATTCATACATTTTTACATCAAATAAATGAGAGCATGCTCTAGGACAAGGATTTAAAGATAATGCCGTACATATACTTGCGTTATCGAATAATGTTGCTGTATTTATCTCAGAAGCTGCTATTATTACTTCACGTTGCTAAGCTTTCTGGAATTTTTCGGTCAGCACACCCCTTTTTATTATAAAAAATCTTAACATTGTTTACTATACTTTCAAACTTGGCTGTATTATTTCCTATTCTTCATCCAATTACGATTGTTTGGGAAAAAAAATTGTATCGATAAAAAATTGTCCAAATCTGTGTTTTTACAATATTGCATCATTAAGAAATGGTCACATATTGTGTTTTACATAACATGTGTCAAGAATTTGTCAAGTACTGTACACAGGGCCAATCAGCTTCGGGGTTCGTCACTGTATTGTTGATTGTTGGAGGGAATTAGGAGGACTTTAGTGCGCCTGTAGCATTTGCATTGTATCAAACTTCGTATCTACGGACCAAATCACCCCAACATAGAATTACATTACTGATAAAACGAGAATATTTTGCGCACTATTTATTTTTAGTGCCTCTTATACAGAGAGAAGACGTTTAACATTTACCGTCACAATTTTAAGGCATTCCGTGCGTCGGTCTATACTAGTCGTCTCGTCCATCCTGTGAAATCGCTTGTGTCACTAAACCAATGATCTGACACTGTTTTTCAATTCTGATCTTTATCATCCTGGAAACATTTCCGTGGTGTGATTTACCTGATATTTACACAACAACTGTAATATGGTTGCGGGAATACACTTTGCTCTCCGCGTATTTTTTCCGCTTTTGAAATTGTTAAACACCGCTGACTGAAATAACATAAAACCGTTAAAAATGACAGAAATGACGTCAGGATTGTTAAGAAGAATTGTGTAATTATATTCAATGACATCCATTAGTCTATTTTTCCCGTGAAGAATTTGCATGAAAAAATTTTTTTTTGTGTATCTCATTTGTCTTGTTTCATTAACCTATAGCTGATAAATGTAATTTGAGGATTGGCGCGGTATGCAAACCATGCATAAATTCGATTGTCAATAGTTTTATTACTTCGTAAACACATATAGCCATATTTTGCAAATATGTAATGCGGCGTACTCGGAGCTAGTTTGCAAAAATTAACATTCTATCTCGATTAGTAAAAAAATTTTCTATCACGCCAGTCCACAAACTTTTTGATTCGACCCCGTACAATTTTCCACAAATTAAATTGTGCGGCTAAAATGTTTTAAATAACATTAAATCATCGACAAATGCTATAATTGCGCTAAAATAGTTTGCGCCAAAGGTTTCCATTGCTTGATTGGCGCTAAAATATGTTGCGATCAAATATTTCATCTTTCTACAGTACTTTTTCAGAACAGTGATGAGTCACTGAGGTCAACTTACAGGATAGTAACATTGGACAGAGAGGCAATTTGGAACTGTCAGAAAGGAACGTAATACAGAAAGAAGACCAAAATTTCGGAGTACGTCAGGTAATTGTTGTAATGGTCATTAGATCGTCCGAGTGGTAATGATGGTCGGTATTTCAGAATGAGTTCATTCTTTTATACCCCTCTGGGCCGAAATGGAATAAACTTATCCTTGTAATCTGTGGTAAAAATTGAATGATTTGATACACCAATGTGAGAGAATTGGAAAAATTAAAAATTAGTCAACTTTTCAATTTTTGAAAATTTTGCGCATATCTGATTTCTTGTCAAACCCAATTTAGAATGAATGCGGCTAATGACTGAAGGCAATTCTGCAGGATAATGTTACCAGTTTATTTGTAGTAAATTTTTTGGTTCCCATTAAAGGAGTTTTACTGATAGAATCTTAGTTCACCTCAGTTCTTTTAGAAATATAAAAACCGTCCACTTTCTTTTTTCAGGATCGAAGCGCTTCGAAGACATTCCTAACAGATGACTCCCATGTCGGAGCAAAGGAAAGCATTTATGAGGAGGCTCGTCTGGATGCAGACGACTGGACCAATGAACTGTATCGTGAAACTCTATGCGAATCTGTTGAAAAACCATGGCATGCTGGTGAGGGCTAGTCTGATGTTTCTTGTGACTAGATGCTAGAATTTATTGTAGTTTGAGGCGTTGAGTTGATTCATTTGATTTGTATTTCGTCACCATTTGAGAAATTTCACCAATATTGAGACGTCACCGATTACCGTTTGAAGGGCTCCATAACCTATGCGATTAGAACGCATGGCTTTAGCACGTGAGGGTTCTTTTTCCCGTTGCCAACATGCTACGACACGGACCTCGTTTTTAAGGTCATATCTGAAAATCCATGATTCTCACTTCTATTTGCCAGCTCTTGCGAGAGAGCAATCACTACTGATTTAAAGTCTTAGGTTTGACGTGGTGGTTCCAAGCGCAGGGTTCAAAGTCACAAACCTTTCCCAATCCGAAATGAGAGCTGTACCACTGAGCTAACCGCGGTTCAGTGTTTATGAGGGAAAACATGTCATGTTGGTTAGGACTTCTTTCATGTTGTAAGAGTTATTTTTATGATAACATGCATTATGAAGGTATTTTATCTTTTATGGAAAGGACGGTTTCATTGTTTGGAACATTCATATCAATTTTTAAAAACAGTATAATTATACTCTGGATAATTAATTATCTACCACTCTTTCACCTGGAAGGCATGCAGTTACGTTTGTCCCTGTTTCATTTAAATTTGATACTTTGAACATTGAAAAAAACAAAACAGATTGAAATAGATATTTCTTTTATTTCTGTGTCGTTTCAATGTTTTCATTTTCCTCCTTAGCATCGTACCCATTATTTTCTTTTTAAAGCTTATAAAAGAATGTTGTCCAGCTTCCAGTTCATAGAGCACTGTTTAGTCTGCAATATTTATCAACCACCTATTGTGTCAGTGGGTAATTTAATACATAAGATGTATGTGTTTTTGCTCTTGTTTATTGAAGGCATTGTAGAGCATTTAGAATTAAATGTTTTTTTCAGGCTAGAAGAAACTTTCAAGGTTCTCTGTTTAGATTATCCTGACCATGGGCCGATATCGAACGCTAAACCCACCATGTACCTATGGGCTCACAGATTGCAATGGCATTGTGCTACTATAGAACTTACTGAAAATTGTTCACAGGATTTGGCCGCAAAAATTCCTTGTCCCAGAGTTTGCTGAACCAGTAAAATAAATGTTGAAACTTTAAGAATTATGTTTTAGTCTATGTATAAATTGTTACAGATATCTGAAATCCACGCAATACTATTAAATTTTTCTTATTTCATATTGACTTGTATGTACATCAAATGATGGGAACATGAATTCAGTTGTCGTCCGTAATCAAGAGCTTCTTGGCACTTTATTCACAAAGAAAATATGGGACTGGGCAGCAGCACTACATATTATAAGCCCTCTCCCTAATCAGAGCTCATTATAAGTCAAAGCAATGCAAACGAGGCTAGAGCAATAAGAAAAAGATGCAGATACATAGCCCACATCGCTGCTACATTACATTATGTACATACACACACATAAATAAAAAACACTACATGATTATTCACACTCTTAACTATCCCATCTCCTGCTATATGACACTAATAATTAGTCCACAACACTCATCTAAAAGCTAGATCTATCACATAATATAAGTCAAATTGATGCCAATGAGATCAAGAAGACTGAGAATTGAAGGATAACATTTCGTGAGAATTTAAAGGAAAGAAGTTGCGAGAGAGATTCAATAAGATACCAAAAAAATAAAAATGTCAGAAAGAAAATGTAAATAAAAATAGTCAGAAAATAATGTAGCAATGTAGATAAATTTAAGGCCAAGCCATTATTCTATCATACTCTTTGCGACGGAAGCTAAGTAGTATCAATAATGAATTGTCTGTCCGCATTTGAGAGTGGATAATTTACTCTCTGAAGGATTAATGCCGGCCCCATTGTAGCCACAGCGCGTACTGTACGGCGTTATGTAATATCTTTAAACCTTTTGACGATACATTATTCTTTGACCGTATACCATTCCGTTTAGCATAATAGTCAGGGAAATAAACAAATAACTATTATTGAATAACAACAACACAAATTCACGGCCCATGTCATTGTATGTTCCCAAAATTTTGTTCGCCTATGTGATGGCTTATGGTGCTGCCTTCTGACAACACAGTTGGAAAGATAGTGAATTTGGGTGGTCCAAGCGTTTGTGGCGCCGGATAAGAAATTATTACCAAAGCATCTAAACTTCATGCAATGGAGACGTCTGGTTCCGCAATAAATGACGGTGCGGTTTATTGCTGGTTTGATTTCTTTTCTTGATACGTGTATGTAATCACTTATCTTTTTAAGGCAGCTCTTGCATGAAATTTCGTTTGTAAATTGTAATACAGAATTCGAAAAACAAAAAAGAAAGCCAACAAGTGAGCGGCGTTTAAACGTAAATTATTAAGCGGGTACATTGAGGCGGGGCAGCCCTTCCCGAGCAAGCACAGTAAATGCACTTCAGTTGGAGCAAGTTGATAACCCAAGTTAAAGTTTTATTAAATAAAATAAACAATTATGACTTAGTATCCGTGAGTAGCGGCTAGAACTTATTGGGGAATAAGACAAGTAGAATTATAAAGCGGACACGGGGTTTGGGAAGCAGCGCTCTGGCATCAACGTCGTGGAAATTACAGACTCATACGAATTATAAATATATCAAATATGAAAAGTGATTGTTGTTGCGAATTATAATCAGGGTGCTGCACGTACCTAGGCAGCTACGAGTGAGTTGGGTAACAGGCGCAATCCACTCATACGACCTGTCGAAGTACTTATAACATCCCGTGAGCTACCTACCATTGAGCACGAATTAATTGCTTACAAGTTTGTTTGCTTACAAGGGAACAAATTCCCAATTGTTGTTACGGCCTAATATTATGCTAAAAAGATTAATTTTCGTAAAATAAGAAGAAATTCCGCGTTTTTTTCTCAATCTCAGAGTGGGATCTTACAGCTTTACTTACATGAACATTCAGTGACGTTGATATTCAGGATGAATTGACGTAAAACAACACACAACGTGTTCTATTTACGGTATTAGGCAACGTGATTTGATCTATTTTGGAACATTAAACAGTAGTCTTTTGCTTTTCTCGTTTTTCTTTTTAATTTGAAAATTTAAACAATGCAGTTATAAAAACATTTAAAACATTTAAAAAAAATTTTAAACTGTTTTTATAGAAAACCATTGTTTAAACCTCATTATTGCTCAAGGAGTTCAATTTTTGGGCTTAATTTTTGCGATTTTTTACCTGTTTTAATGACTTAATTAATCGCGCTCACGCGTTCATCTGGTGCATAAAAAATTGTACCGTATATGATTTATATTTAATGACCCCTGGGTCGAGGGCCTCTGCTTGGTGGACTGAGTCCCCGAGGGTTCTCACAGCCCAGGTTGCTATGTACTATACCTAGTTAGTAGCTTGATTAATACGGATTTTTTTTTTCTCTACAAAAAAGTGGTAAAATTAGAAATTTATTATTCAAAATTAAGGATTATTCATCCCTCAGGCATAGCTCTGATCCTTTCGCTATGTTTTGGCCCAATTCTTTTGGCGACTCATAATAAATAGAAATGAATGTAGGATCACTTTTATAAAAGTTCTTCTCTCTTCATGTTTCTGGATTTATCCAACATTTCGGTTTGGGCTCACTCAACATAGAAGAGAGCATAATTTTGTCGAAAAATGCGCTATTTTAGACCACTTGGCTCGCATCAAAATTAATCGTACCGTATATGATCTTTTGGACTTTAGGAATGTATTTAAGCTAAACCTGCTCTTTTTTCGGACGGGACACTTATTTTATAAGCGCACCATTAGTGTTGTTGGCAGGACCGGTAAGTGTACTAGATAGTGGTTTACCAATGAGGAAGTAAATGGCATAATTTGTAATCGCAACAACATGGTCGATGTATAGCGACGCGTAGATTTGCGAAATTATTTTGACCTTTAAACGAAATTTGTTTGCTATTATGTACATCTCTGCAAATCATTCAACTTTTTGGTATAATGTTTAGACCTTGCTTTTAAAAATAAATAATGCTTTTCAAAGATTGTATTGACTTGTCAATAGTGAATTCATGAAAAAGTATAATATAAATTACCTTTAGTCTTGGATCGCATCAGGTCTGTTGACCTTCAGGGGTTGGATAGTGTTATGTTGGGAATTCAACACTAACAAATCGGCCTAGTCATACATTAACAAATTCAGGGTCTTTAGATAGGGTTATTTCCATTACCCTTTCTCGGGCGCATTAGACGCCTCGTGTTAGATTGGGGTTGAAATTGATTATTATTGATGTTTTATGTTCCCCACTTGAATTCGAGAATCACTTTCGACTCATTACAGGATTTGTGAACGTGTTACTCATTGTTTCTGCGTGAAGGCGCTGCACGAATTTCGGCCTTCTTGCTCGGCACTCTCAGGCCTTTGAGCAGGGAGGATATAATTTTTCGTTGCCACAGCCTGTGTGTGCACGGACGTGGCCTCAGGTGTTTCCTGGTCTCGATTTCCGATATGGACCGTGCCCATTCAGTCAGACCTCTTTTGTGGCAATGCACAGAGAGATTGTTCTAAGACCGATTCTAAATCGGACACCTACACTTGAATTGAACATTAGATTTTTGTGATGCTATTTGCTACATGACTCTCAGGCACTATTTCTTATATTCACTTAACGGTAGCCTTAAAGTTACACATTTTCAGTAACATTCTGATTGTTTGTTACTGGTATAGTAATCATTCTATGACTTTGTTTACTGGTTATATTTAGATCTCGAAAGCGGATAGTGTCGTCGTGGTACGCAAGACAGAATAGATATTAATGATCTCATGTAAACTGTCTAGAAACGCAAGGTCACGCTTTTTCGCTCCATGTGTTAGATAGTCAACAACTTGGAATCACACTATCTGTGGTTGAGATCTTCTATAATATATTTGGATATTTTTATAGATAATACTTCTAGATAAGATTATCAAGTAACATGTTAACCTCCATAGTTAGACAGATTCTGGCTCGAATAAAGGACTGACAGATTTTAACACTACAGCCAAATAGCGGTAAATAAGAATCTATTCTATCAGAATCAATCAATAGAAAAATTACAAAAATTACTGCACTTAGCCTCTACTTCAATGTCACCTAGCATTGTGCCTGTTCTCAGCTCGATATGAGGGACTCGCAAAGTGTTACGAAAACAGAATTGACGATCTCCATATCAAAACAAAAGAAATTATATCTAAGAATTTACATTTTATTAACTTTCAAGTTTCCCAAGAACATGAGTGGTTTATCTTTCAGAGAATTTGGACATCTATAATGTATTTTAAGTTATTACCTCACAGAGTTAAGCACGCTCAGAGCTTAATCATATGCTATAACATAATTCAATGGGAAAGTTCCCTCAACTATCATGAATAATATGTTTCACTAAGAACTCTTGTTTTCACAGAACACGTTTCGGAAATAAAGTACAACAAAACATGTTGGGGTTCCGCAGTAGGGTTACTGAGGCAGAGTCCTGCATTCATTCTTCGATCTTGGAATTGAAAAACTGGAATGTCTCCCTATTGAGATTAAACTGCCAAAATAATGTTTATTTTTAAAAGACAAAATAAGATCTGATTTCAGAGAAATTGAACTCTCCTTGAAAGATAGATCGAATTTTTGTCATGTTCTCTGCCAAACATGTTGAGAATTTCTTATATGAGATAGGTGAGTCATTCCTGTGTTGTATCAATTCAAATAACATAACTTTTTAGGTCAATGACAATCCATTAAGTTATATACCAATTGTTTTTTTTTTAAGTTATATTATTAAATACTAATATACTCGGTTACAAATTATTGTGTATTCAGCCGCAATATGCGCATTTCTCGACAATTAAGTGTCTCCGTATGCAGTGTTATGTGCTTCAAAACTAATATGTTTCGAAATCCACGAAGAACATGACAGTAATACACACCTGTTAAAAGTGTTCAAATGCTAAGTTAGCCGCAGTAATTTGGGGCCGATAAACGTCGCATAGGATTCAGATTATAGCCGACTTGAGTGGCTATAATCCTTAATTTTGACCATAATGAATTTTCCTAATTTTAGACCACTGCACCAATTAAATTCAATCCGGCTTTACGAATCAAGCTTGAGTTTAACTAGTACATTAGCACACTGGCAGCTCGATAGATGAAGTCATTCCAGTCTATCTATTCAAATAGCTGATGACAAATAGGCAACTATTCCAAGCTCGAATGATTTTAATTATCCAATCCTGAAACGTGATTCAAGTTTCGACTTGGATTTCTACGTCTCTTAGTGTTCTTCTCTAATATACTTGTTACTCGGTTGTTTAAGTTATTCCCGGAGGAATATTCATTCGGCGTAGCGTAGTCGTACCTTACATTAATGGTTAGAATCCATCGCCTCATTTAGGCTTTTTAACTTTATGGATTAGTGTTAGTTTTTTCCGAAGTTATTATGTCTATGTCCGCTATAATGTTGACCACCAATCGCAGCATGTAACATGTGCCTATTGGCATCTTGGGTTGTAAAATCCAAGAGTAGCAGTGCACAACATATTCTGTCATATAAGTTATCGTACTTAACAACTGTGTCAATTCTATGTTCATACTCTTCCAAATTTGGTTTGATGCATACATATGTAAAGTTGTACTATTTTCAATTTATCGTTCAACGCATATTAAATATTTTCAGGTACTTACTGTGGTGGTCCTAGATTGATAGTGCTTGTTTTGCACTGTAAAAGACTCAAAATTGGAGTACATTTCAGACATATCCTCCCTCACTCAATAGCTAACCCTGAGGTTGCATATGGTTCTGGAGTAGCACATGCTATGAAGATACAGGACAAACCCTTATATTTACCGTCCACTGTGAATAATGGTTACAGTGAAATCTTGCGCAATCTAGCAGGTGAAATTACAAATTGTATTTTAGTTCGGGAGTGGGACATAAAGGCACCAAAAAGTTGATATAACGAGGATACATTATTTGTCATTAGAATATCTCATATATAGATAGCCGTGTGCATATTTTAGTTGCTACCAGTCACTCAACATGTTTGTAAATGTATGCCTTATATATAAAAAAGAATGCCGAAGGACTAACAAAACGATGATGCTTGTTATTATAACGTGAATATACTGATACCCCCATAGTCCCCAAGACATTTCTCCTGATAATCACATAAAATGACTAATGGTCCATTCGCACTTAGTTTAGGTTACGCTGACCAATCGACACCCGTGGGTTCCTTCAAATGACTGTTTTTTTGTCAGCATCTGTTTATACACTCAAATTTATTACAATACATTAGTACTTTGTAATATGTTAATAACTTGCGGCAAGTCAAGAGGTGGATTTTATTTATTATGGTCCTATAGCAATGTTTCTCGCTGTTACTTTTTGCTGGTGATAGTTCATGCACATGTTACAAAATTGTATTGATCATTTACTCCATTCACTCTACTTTTTAATTATAACACGCTATAATAGGTGATGGAATATTGCTTTAAGCAATGATGCTTGATACAAATTCGAAATGTCCCTTAAGGCCACCGACTCTTGTTGCTTTGTTATGGTTTTATCTGTATATTTTAGTTCTTATTGTTTCACTTTATACTGTTGACTTATATAGTATGTAATTTAAGGAATCTCTTAGTTATCAACCATATTGTTTTATTTATTCTGATTGAATCAGTACACTTTCCATATTGTTATATTATTCTTGAATGATCTAGTCATTCATTTCTATACTGTATCTATTACTATACAGAATAGGTGAGGTAACATCGTGCAAGAGCATGCTATCGCGTATGCGGACTTTTAAAGCCGAGGCCAATAGCTAACAAAATAAATTGAATGTTGCGGGTTTTATACCGAATCTACGTTTAAAGTCATCAATTTCGCATTAGTTCTAGGGTCGCATACATGACCTTGTTTCCGATTTACTTTTAAATTATCACTTAAGTCATATGTTGAGCTGATTGTTTCTACCCTTTGTTTTAGACTGTATTTTCATACTAAGATTTTGACATGCGGGTATCCCGTTTACTTTATTTCAGGACTAGGGCTGCACGGCGGGTTGACGGTCAGCAGAGGATGCTTATCCTTCCATGGACCTATCCTACCTTCGCTTTTTGTTCGGAGGTTCGGGTGTCTGCCCTACACTACGATTTGTATATGGTTTTTGGATTATGCTTACGTTTGCACAATGCTTTAACTTCGCCTTTTTGTACGTAATTCATGTAAATCTTAGTAAGAAAATGAACGTCTAACAAAATGGTATGAAACCAAAATCAGTCAACATATGACTTAGTGATTACTTTGTAATCGCAAAAAAGGCCATTTATAGCGACCCGTAGAATTATGCGAAATGATGACTTTGAAACGAGATTCGTTAGTACCCTGCAACTTCAATTTTTTTGTTAGTAGTTGGCCTCGCTTTAAAAAATCGATACGCATTTTAACATGTTTCGTTTGCGTATCGAAATCAACTGCGAGATATACAACCATAGCAGGTGGATTAGTGGTTATATTACTAATAGAAAGGGAAAGTTGCCGATTGCAAAGTAAGTCCATCACGCTTATATATAGTGTTAGTTGTCAGTCTGCCATTAGAGTCAATAGTTAGTAACAATATGCCAAATATGAAGCACATCTGTCAGTTCTGTGGGTGTGGCTTTTAATCGGGTTTTCGGAAATATCAATGGACATGAATTGTGAAAAATTATTGATTTGTTAATTTAGAATAACACATCATCGTTATATACCTATATGTAAGGTTGAAGGACATTCGCAATTGTTTTCTTGTTTTTATCCGTAACAGTTTTTGGTACAAATTCTGCTTCATAGATGAAGTTAAATTTATACGTCTGCCAATAAAGGGGGCACATAGTGTCAGATAGGAATACCAAACGGGGTAGTTGGGAAAGGACTGGTCTCCAAAGGACTACCATAAATGATTTTATTCTATAAAAAACCCAAGGCATGTTTCTTAATGATCAAAATATGTGTTCTTGTTTCCCAACAACTAGGAAATTCGTATTTTCGGGTTGGCAATTTTTGTTTAAAAAGTCATGTATTCTTAAATCTGGAAAGAGACCTGATTTGTAATGTTATGTGAGGAATCGTGGTATAAAGTGTGGAAGAAATCTACGTTTTGATTGCAGTAAAAAATTTTTAGGAAAGATTGTTTCGGTGATTTTACGGTTTATTCCAAAAGCTCTTTTTAGAATTTTTTTAAGAATCCATATCTGATTGACAGCCACTTCTGAGAATAAGTAAGTGAACAGTGTCTTCAAGAGACTCTTTTTAATAGTTGTTTAGTAGTTTAGTTAAGAGTTAAAGAAAGAGGCTTGGTAGAGCACTTACTGGATAACCAAGCGACTGTATCTTTGTTTGTAAGGGTGTTTATTCAATTTTCGGGAATCCAATAAAGGTATGGTAAATTCAAATAATCCTGATTCTTCCGGAAGTATTGAAAGTATTTAACGAAGGTGATTTGAAGAGATTGTTTCTTATACTTTTGTTGAAATTGCTTGGAGTATAAGTAGGGATTTCCCAAATGTTGAAGTAAATTCCTGTTCATTTAAAAAACAATTATGAGGTTAGTACTTTTACAAACAAAGACAATGTTGTTACTTTGCTTTATTTAGCTGGAACTAAGTTACAAATTTTCATGTGTCTACGATAACTCATTTACCCTTCTGGCTTCTGTAAAAAACAGAGGGATAAATGGTAGCATTTTCCCCGTCAAATGGTTGAATACGGGATTTTAATAATGTTTCGAATAGCTGATCCATTCAGACAAAGTGTGCAAGCTCCGCTACCTCAGTCTTTGTATTCTTCCACAGAATTCATGATAGTCATGAAATTATGTCGCCATTAATTGAGCGAGGTTCGGAATTTATGGACCTTTTCTAAAATAAGGACTATCTGAATGAATCTTTAGTCACATTCCATACCGGTATACTATTCTGAATGAATATAGCATCAAGCCATATGTTGATTCTACCTGAATGAATATTAGTCGATCACGGCCATCATTTGGTTATACCAATCTGAACAGAGAGTTTTGATTGTTTAATTTTGCTACTTGTACATGCTATGTTTGTTACATTGTTACATATCTGTGATTGTAATCATAAATGTTGTAATGCATGTCATGCCCATGAGGTTCCTAATTTCGAAATAAAGTTCATTGTATTCTACATTCTAATGAACTTTATTTTTGTTGTGATAGAGAACCATCGCTTAATATTACATATACATAATTTGTCACCTACATTGTATATTTACACCTGGCTTGGTAGTTAATGTGTTTATAGATGTATGTTAACTCAATTGTGCTCTATTGGACAAGGAAATAAGAATTGAACTGAAAATAAAAATATTAACTTTCTGATTGAAAAAATTTCTATTCACTTACCATTCATTTTTCTATTCAATCCACATGTAACACAAAATTCAGATCAAGTAAAACACTAGCAGTGTGGCATCAAATAAAGCGGGTAGATAAGCTATCTGGTCATATCAGATTAGTGGTTGGTGATTTTACAATAGGACAACCCTCCTAACTATTTTAACATTACTCCCAATACTGACAAAACTGGCAATGGTGAGAGAAAGATCATCAGTTGCTATCAATCACTTCAACGGATCAAAATTAATTTTGTTTACTATATGCACTTGCTGCATGTACCAGGCCGCATATAACTAGCAGGCCTGCGCTTCTCCCCAAATCCCTATGTTGATATTACAATATGAAGAAGGCATTTTCCCTCTTTGATTTTAGACGGCTTGCTGTTCAATTTTAGTTCTCAACAATTTTCATTTCAAAGCCACGTTGGATTCTTTTTTAAGTAGGTATCCAGTATCCCCTTGCGTGTTATAAGGCCCTGAGTTCGCCGAGCATCATGCCTATTAATGCAGTCCTTTCATCGGCATTTGACGTTCTCCATACTAAGTTGAAATATTTCGAGTAGACGTAAAAAATAAACTAATCAATACCCCCTACCTTGATTATTTACCCTGCAAATCTGCTCGAAATAGTAGTAGATTGTTAAAAGCAAATTTCAGGATATTGCTTTGAATTATAAATACCACCACAATATCACAAACATTTGTAAGTTTTAATTTTTAATTATCATTTTCTCAAAAGACAGTCATAATGATTTAATTAAACGCACTCAAGAAATCATACTTTTTTATGAAGGGCATTCTCACTGCAACAAAAGTCAAGATTTAGCTCAAATTCAATTGCCAAATAAAACGAAACAATTTTTCCCTGAGAAATAAGCCTGGCTTATCTTAGTCATTGTGGGTAACTTTAGGTAAGCATTTATTGACTTCTAGTTCTTGCAATTCGAGACGGACGCACTTAAAATGGGTGTGTACTTTATACTGTTATACTGCATACTTCACTATATCATCTAACGATTACAATCGATTGGAACTGCTTTAAGGGCCAAACAACATTCAAATTACTTACTTTTTAGCTCACACTGAACGCGAAGGTTCAAGTGAGCTCTTTCTGATCGCCTGTTGTCCGTCGTCTTGTCCGTTAATAAATTTCACATTTTCAATTTGCTTGTCAAGAACCAGCTGGACCAATTCCAACCAAAGTTACGGTAAATCATCAGGGTAAAGGGGAATTCAAGTTGATCAAGATGAAGGACAGACCCTTCAAAGGGGAGATTGTCACAAAAAATGCAAACTAAGGTGGTGTCATTTAATAAAAAATCTTTCTTCTCAAGAATACCACTGGGCCAGAAAAGCTGCTTATTTATATGAAAGCTTCCTGATATAGTGGATATTCAAGTTTGTTCAAATCATGCCCCCGGGGGATACAGATGGGGCCACAATAGGGGATCAAAGTTTTACATTAATGAATTAATAGGGGATAATCCTAAAAAAATCGTCTCTCTCAAGAACCACTGAGCAGAAAAGCTTGAAATTTATAGAAAGCTTCCTTGATATAGTGGACACTTCAAATTTGTTCAAATAAGTTGGTTTTGAAGTAAACAATGTGGTTAAACGTAATCATAGTCCCAAAAAAACACATATACAAAATTCGAGTGTAATGGCGAACACGGACCTCCTACCAGAAGGCGAGGCAGGATCAGGTGCCATGGAGGAGTAAAACATTCTCGTGCTTGACCGTCAGCCACCGCCATGTACAACTTTTAACTTATCTTGGTTTACCGAAACACAGGATTGATGAATTGTACTGTTGTTTTCATTGTTTAAATACTTGATTTATATAATTTTATCCTTTCTAACAAATTCAAAGGTATTAGTTCTAATTTTTATTTGTTAGCTCTCTCTGTATACTTTTCGACAAAGAATTACATGATAGTGATTGATAGTTCTGTCGAACAAGGAAAACTGGGATTTTTATTTTATGCTAAATATGGGAAACTGACGGTGAAGCTGAGGTGACCGTTGTCACTTGTATTAACGATGACAGATAAAAGTAGTAAATGACGATGTTTGAAGGACACAGCAAATAACAATCCCATGGGCAGTATGGCTTGAGTTGAAGTTGATGCATGATATATCTGTTTTCAATCCAGCTCTGGAACGTGTAGGGAATCAGAAGTTGATCAAGTTATCACAGAGTTTAAATAATGCGTAGAATCAAACTATTACGTTAAAGGATTGACGCAAAAATTATCAGTCTGATTAAACAATCAGTTCCTTGTACTCGTGACGAGTGTATAGACGGAAGGAGGGAGGCTTTAATCGAGAGATTAAACAATGATTATACTATGATTCCATGGAGTGTTAAAGATAACTACATGATTTGGCCTCTGTCTTGTGTTGAAAAGGCCTTGCGATATGGATAGTTGACAATTACTTTAGATGGGCGGTTTTTACTATATGTTATCTGTATACTTCATATTATCGGATTTTTTAAAAAGCACGAATCCCTCGCAGGTTCCCACTGGAAAATACCTTTTCAAGCTCACACTGCATGCAGATGTTACGTTCAATGCTTTTGGTTCAAACCGCAATATATATGACACCCCCCCCAAACGGGGTCGTTGTAACACTTGGAAGAAGAAGTTCTAGAGTTAAAGCTTTTACATATAGGAAAACATGTATTTTAAGTTGATTTGTCCGTCTTGTAGACGGTTTAGTTTCACTGAATTCCATCAACTTCAACTTCAAACAGACTAGAGATGAGCAGACTTGGTGTTGAGTAAAAAATAAAAAAGTACTGGGCACTGATAGGAGAAAACCGATGTGGGTTTTCCGGACCCTTAAGTGATCCACTTACCACTTTGAAGGTCTTCCTATTTTTATTGCCATGGGACTGAATGACATCTACTTATTTTAAAGTTAAAGATCAAAACACACTGAACAACAAATTCGGACATAAAACACGTGCCTATTCACTTCGAAATTATAAAACCTCATATCAAAGGCGTTTAGTGCTGTTTTAAGAATGGGGGGTTCAGGGAGACATGGGTCAATTACATTTCGAAGCTGTAATATCGATTTATTAATTACAGCGATACAGATATTGTATTTTGCCAAATAAGGGCCCCTAAATGGCGATAGTATCAGACATGTATTTAAGTATTGCAATTAAGTACAACATAATTGATCAGCAACTTACAAGATACCAAGGACGATGCATAGGGAACATCATAGTCATCAATATACAAATTTATATCAGTAATATTATTTCATGTATAATCTCTCTCTTTTTTTGATTCCATCGAGTTCAAGATAACAATGTTTGACACTATTTATGAAGTTTAGAAAAATGCTTGAAAAAATTGGACATGNCATCGAGTTCAAGATAACAATGTTCAACTGTATTTATGAAGTTTAGAAAAATGCTAGAAAAAATTGGACCTAAGTATGGTTGTTTCTTCATTAAATGTGCTCTAACATGGG
>CAJDSM010027421.1:0-16570 GCA_903981925.1 Ostrea lurida | reverse complement strand
TTTGTTTGTTTGTTTGTTTGTTTGTTTGTTCTTTCGTTTGTTCGTTCGTTTGTTGTTTGTTTGTTCTCCGCTCGATAGTCACCCATCTTCTTTTGCAAGTTTTTCCCACCCACCCCCTTTTTTATATGAATTTATACCAAACTTTTCATCATTATATGACAAATGGCATTTTATGCTAAGTTTTACTGATAGAATGTAGTCTTAATGACGGTCACAAGTAATTGATTCAAACAAGCGGCCATAGTGAATAAATGTAAACAAGTACGTGGCCTAGCGTGAAGTAGAGCTTGGTATTGGTGTTGTGATTGTAAACGGCAACTTAAAGGAAAGTTTAAATACATGATGCTGCCTATTAAACAAATTCTGATGATGATTCTTCAGTACGGTACTGTATCTATTGTAAATACAAGTAAAATCAATGCGGATTTTAAACTCTCGATTTGCAATCGGTACCCAGTCATGAATAGGCTAATTGTTCGCCAAACCATCCCATCTTCTTTGGTTTTTATACCAAAAGTCCCCCCCCTTTTTATGGCACTTAAATATATCAATATTAAAGGTAGTGGAAATGTAGATCTGAACTGATGAACTGAATCAATGCACTGAAGTACCCCACCTCCCTTTTTTTCAGACTGAGTTGAATTAAACATTAAAGTTTGTTTTGTTTTGTTTCATTGTTTTATTATGAAGGTTTTTCTCTTGTCAAACCCGTCCCCCGGGGGGGGGTCTCAACCTATACTTTTTGGGTACAGACGTCCCCGCTGAAGATTTCAAACCAACCCCCCATAAAATATATTCATTATTTTTTGGAAACGCATACCCATTCATATATTTCCGTTTAAAATTCTGACCCAATCATATATTATGTGACCTGTTCATGTATAGTTGCCGCCCATGCAGTAAAATGCATACTGTAATTAATACCCCGGGTTGTAGTTAATATTTCGTGGAAAATGTCATAAATATTTCTTGATTAAATCTTATAAGAGGTTTGAATTCCAGCGAATATAATTTACCATCCATGATGTAACTTGGCATATTAAATTGTCTACCCGCAATGATATAACAGATTGATGAAAAATGGCACCCCATTGGATATATTGACTTGTCAAAAAAAGCGACCCCATACCAAGCGGCACGTCTGTGTATACCAATGTATAGGAAATTTTAAGAACCTCCTCCCCCCCCCCCCCCCCCCCGGGACCCGTCCCCTATTCAAATATGTTTTAATCAATTCATATCAGGAATTGGAGAGTTTCAAAGTGTATACATGTACATTCACTATAGTAGACAAGGGTTTTCGTCTACTCCATGCACCACCACGCCCCTTGGCTAGCTCAGTCCACTCCAATGCACCCCTGGGCCTAGATCAGCCCAAACTCCATGCACTTTCCCTTGGCTAGCTCGGTTCATTTGCATGTACTCCCCTTGGCTAGCTCAGTCTTCCATGTACAAACCCTTGGCTAGCTCGGTTACATATGCACTCCCCTTGAACTAGCTCAGCGCACTTCATGCACTCCCCTTGGCTAGCTCATTCCACTCTCGATGCCACCTCCCCCCCCCTTATGGTTAGCTCATTCCCACTCCTAATGCACTCCCTTGCTAGCTCATCTCCATTCCATGCATCCCCCTTGGCTAAAGCTCAGCTCCTCCATGCACTCGCCTTGGCTAGCTCATTCCATTTCATGTACTTACCCTTGGCTAGCTCGGTCCATCCATGTACTCACCCTTGGCTAGCTCACGATCGATTCTCACTCCATTTCAAAGCACCCCTGGCTAAGCTCAGGTTATCAACATCCCAGATAGGCAAGACTTACATTGCCAATGTTGGGCCACTGTTGTCAGTTACGCATTTGGTACCGGATGCATTGAAATAGCTATGATTCGGGCGCAATGTAATTGTCATCGGCGCAATCGTTTGCACACAACCATGTCTGGGCGTTACGGTTGGCCCAATGTGTACAATAATTATTACCGCCGTTGGCCCAATGTTGGGTCGCCCACAGTTGTCTGATACGTTGGTCCGATGTTTGGAAAAAAAATTAAATGTTATTGGGCCAATGTAATTTTGGCTCATCTGGCGCAACGTTTTTGCACCAACATGTTGGCGTTAGATTTGCCCAATGTTGTACAATAATCATCTCTCGGCCGTTGCCCATGTTGGGCCACAGTTGTCTGATACGTTTGGTCGATGTTTGGAAAATTATGTTGGGCCAATGTAATTTTGCTCATCGGGCAAACGTTGCACCAACCATGTTGGCTTACCTTGGCCACATTGTTGTAACAATGATTACTCTTATCGTTGGCCCAATGTAGCCCAACGCAGTTGATTCAAAATTTTAATGGTTGGCCCATGTAGGCCCAATGCACGTTATTTGACATTGGTGCAATGCTGGACCAATGTTGGCCCATAAAACGAAAGGTCCATCAAATTTATTTGATTGGTCTCGTGAGATTCCACGAGCGCGTGTCCTGTTTGGTGTCCTTTCTCGCACTCTCTCGCTGTTTGCTTCTTTCCCCTCTACTCCTGTCTTCACTCCCAACCCATCTCGTCTCTGTCCGAAGTGCATAACTCTGAGATCCGTAGCTTAGTCTAACGAGCACATAATAGTCTTCTTCTGCGAATCCCGAACTGGAAGACAAAAACTATTACAATAAATTATCAAATTAATAATTTATAAGTGGCTAAAAAGGATATAAATCGAGAAATTACCAATGGATGAATCCGATAATAAACTACATTTTAGAGAGAAGAGAGAGAGAGAAGAAGAGAGAAAGGAGAGGAGAGAAGAGAGAGAGAGAGAGAGAGAGAGATGCAGAGAGAGAGAGAGCAGAGAAGAAGAGAGAGAGTATTTTAATTATTAAATAGGCCTAATGAGAAATATGCAAAGTAAAAAAATATGGGTATAGGGGCTACTTACATAATTATTGCTCTGTGTCCGTGTGCTGACATTGGTATCCGGTCACCACTAGAGACAAAAGCATCAGACAGAGAGATTAGTGAATGCGACCGAGTTGACATCACAGTTGCTTCTTGGCGGGGAATGACGTTTCAGTCACGAGTAGCAGAAAAAGTCGATATGTGGAAAGTTGAGAAAGGCCTAAAGATTGTTCTTTAAAACTGTTTTGAGTAGTTAAAGTTTCCAATTTGAATTGTTCTCTTTTACCATACTGTTGATGCACAAATGATATTGATAATGATTGTAAAAATTAAATTGTGATATACGCCATTTACTGTTATAGATCAAATATGTGAATAATGTGGTTTTTACCTGCGTTAACGTTGGTTCTGTGTGTTTTTGCCAACAGTGCTCAGGCAGTAAGAACTACCACTAGAATGTGAATCCAACGATGTGGTCAGCAGATGACTATGTTCCCAGAGAACCATTGTTCAGGCAATGCCGTCGGTCCCAGACATTGGAAACCGGATGTTCCACATCCACCAACACTGAAAATAACAGACAAGGTCGGTCCAGATAGTGATAGGAACAATGTCCAATGATCCCCAACGGTAGATAGATTACAAGGTGTTCGGGAGTATGCTCGGAGATGTTGGATACACATGTCGCAGGTGCATGAGCCCCAACAAGTGATAATTACAACGTCGGCAACCAATGTTGGCCCAATGGCCGTTCTGGCCAACTGCGAGATGTTGACCGATTACCAACCAATATACCTAACGTTTGGGCCCAATGTAGCTTGCTAATCTGATATGCACTGCCCCTTGGCTAGCTCGGGTTCCATACGCAAATGCAGCTTCGCCCCTTGGCTAACTTAATAGCTCAGTCATCCCTCATGCACGTCCCCTTGAGGCTAGTTCAAGCGTCCAAGCTGCCAATGGCACTGCACCTTCGGCTTCGATCTTGCCCTTTGGCTAGTCTTGATCCGGAGGCCCATCTCCCACTGCTCAATCCGCACTCATGCACCCTGCTGCATCACATGGTACGTCTGGTCGGTCCCTATGCCTTGGGAATCGTATCAGAGCGTATAATCTAGCTGCATCGCTGATTCCCAAGCTCATGATCAGCGATGTTCTAGTGTTCGACAGCGCGCGGAGTCCCCCCCTGGCTAGATCAGTCCACTCCATGCACTCCCCTTGGCTAGTCAGTCCACTTCATGCATCCCCTTGGTAGCTCATTCCATTTCATGTACTCCCCTTGCTAGCTCGGTCATCCATGCACTCCCTTGGCTAGCCTAAGTCCATCCATGCACTCCTCTTGGCTAGCTCATTCCATTCCATGCACTCCCCTTGGCTAGCTTGGTCCATTCCATGTATCCCTTGGCTAGTCGGATCACTACCCGGCGTAATTTGCACTCCCCTTGGCTAGTTTGGTCCATTTCCATGCACCCCCCTTGGCTAGCTCGATCCATTCCATGCACCCCTCTTTGCATGGCTAAGCTCAATCCATTCCATGCACTTCCTCTGGCTAGCTCAGTCCATTCCATGCACCCCCCCCCTTTGGCTAGCTCGGTCCATTCCATTGCACCACCCTTGGCTAGCTCGGTTTATTTCATGTGCTTCCCTTGGCTAGCTCAGTCCACTTCATGTACTCCCCTTGGCTAGCTCATTCCACTCCAGGCACCCCCCCCCTCTTGGTTAGCTCATTCCACTCCATGTACTCCCTTGGCTAGCTCATTCCATTTCATTGTACTCCCCTTGGCTAGCTCATTCCACTCCACGCACGCCCCCTTGGCTAGCTCAGTCCACTCCATGCACCCCCCTTGGGCTAGCTCAGTCCATTCCATATACAACCATTGGCTAGCTCGGTTCACATATGCACTCCCCTTGACTAGCTCATTCCATTTCATGTTACTCCCCTTGGCTAGCTTGGTCCATTCCATGTATCCCCTTGGCTAGCTCAGTCCACTCCATGTACTCCCCTTGGCTAGCTCGGATCACTACCGGTATTTTTGCACTCCCCTTGGGTAGTTTCGGTCCATTCCATGCCCCCCACCCCCTTGGCTAGCTCGGTATATTCCATGCACCCACCTTTGGCTAGCTCGGTCCATTCCATGCACCCCCCCTTGGCTAGCTCGGTCCATTCCGTGCACTTCCCTTGGCTAGCTCGTCCATTCCATGCACCCCCTTTGGCTAGCTCAGTCCATTTCATGCCCCCCTCCCCTGGTTAACTTTTAGCTCAGTCCACTCCATGCACCTCCCCTTGGCTAGTTCAGTCCACTCCATGTACTCCCTTTGGCTAGCTCAGTCCATTTCATGCACTCCCTTGGCTAGCTCAGTCCATTTCATGCACTCCCCTTGGCTAGCTCAGTCCACTCCATGAACTCCCCTTGCTAGCTCAGTCCACTCAATGCACCCCCTTGGGGTTGATATTATAAATGATAATAATATATGTATATACATATGCATTTCTTTTGTGAATCATGTACATAAGTGAGGTCCTATTGAAGGGGACTGTTCCTTCCAACATTTTGTTTACCTGGGGGCAAATGGACTCTTGGTGGTAGTGTGCCTTGCAGGTAAACTAAGGTAGCCTTACCTTTAATAATCATTGCATTTATATACTGATGAATAATGTGTATTTTATGATATCCAATACTTATCGAATACTTGAAATTACATTTATATTTAAAATATATTTGACTATGAATGCAAAAAATATTATAGTATATATATACTCTTCAAAACTAAATAATACATTTGTGGAATATTGTTCATTGATTTATGTTTTTGTTGATGAATGAAATAAAAGATAAAAAAAAAAAAAATCCCCTTGGCTAGCTCAGTCCATTCAATGCACTCCCCTTGCTAGCTCATTCCACTCCATGCACTCCCCTTGGCTAGCTCGGTTCAATTCCCAATGCACTCCCCTTGGCTAGCTCAGTCCATTCCATGCACTCCCCTTGGCTAGCTCATTCCATTCCATGCACTCCCCTTGGCTAGCTCGGTCAATTCCATGCACTCCCCTTGGCTAGCTCAGTCCATTCCATGCACCCCCTCCTTTCCATGCACTCCCCTTGGCTAGCTTCAATTTCCACTCTATGCACTCTTCAGCGAAGTTCACTTTGGACGGAGAATTAATGGGAGAACTGTGTGGCCCTTAACATTTCGGAGAGAGAGAGAGAGAGAGAGAGAGAGAGAGAGAGAGAGAGAGGCTAAATTCTGATAAAAATTAGAACAATGTGTGAAGACAGAATTTCCCTCTGTGGACGAAGTTTCTGCCCTTACAGTATACATGTACGTCCCCGTCAACTTGACCCACAGAATGTGAAAGGTCTATAGATCATGCCAAGATACCTCGTATAGAGAAACCGTTATAAATCAGTGACTGCAATTAAGAGACATGCAAGCGATGGCTCCAATTAATTAGTTTGCAACCGGCCCTTCTGAATAGAAATCGGACATTACAAAATAGTCAGTTTTTATAAATTTGGCAATATGATTCCACTAGGCCTTGGGCATAACATATATATATAAAGAATTTGAATTTGAAAAATACATGGACACGTGCTCTCTCTCTCTCTCTCTCTCTCTCTCTCTCTCTCCTCTCTCCTCTCTCTCTCTCTCTCTCTCTCTCACAAACTTTTGTCACAATTAGATAGAGCCCAAAATGATAATTGTTTGCTATTACAATGACATATCATTCCGATCATACGGAGAGAGAGAGAGAGAAGAGAGAGAGAGAGAGAGAGGAGAGAGAGAGAGAGTCTCGACTTGTTCATTTATTTAAATTAGAAAAACGAAAAGATAAACAGCAATCTAAGATACATATCTAGAAAAACCTTTTCTTATTTTTATTTTCAAACTAATTTTACAAATCCCCATAAGTTTGAATTCAGTGTGCATCTCGAGGCTTTACAACGACCGTAAAATTTACCAGCCAATGAAAACGTCTCCATGGCATCATATCAGTTTTTGATTCGTCAGCCCGAGGGGAAAGTGGGTCAGATACCAGTCAGATGCTCAGAATAAATTATATCAACCAGTACTGACTAGAACCGAGTGAACAAGCGCCCATTGTAGTTATACATTGAATTTTCACCATGAGAGAAATTGTCCATTTACAGACCGGCCAGTGCGGAAATCAGATTGGTGCTAAGGTACGTACTATATTGACCACTAGATGTGTATTGTTATTTCAGTAGGTCACTGTTATCTGTCTGTATTTTACAGTAATAGGGAAGTCATAGTCATAATGATGCATCGCGCGGTGTTGTAATTTTTTTTGCCGGCATGGCGTGTTTCATCGAAGATTTGTTTTTGGGGTGGGGTTTTCTTTTTTTTTAATATGAAAAAGCGTGTAGTGTGTTTATAAAATGAACATTTTAAAAAGTTACGTCGTAATGATCTCTCGTCACTGAAAGTGTTTTGTCTACACGTGACTCATCTCTGAAGTTTTGCTGACGAAACGGGCACACCACCAGCCTCTCGTTTCGTTTTAAATGGACCACGTGGCTTTCGGTATACGTTCAGGGAGCGTGAAATATGGGGCGTGGTCCATAAAAAAAATAATTCGGTGATTTAAACGTTGTAATCGTCATACTGTAATGTGGATGTGTAATTGTGTTTCTCTTGAATGAATTGAATGATTAAAATAATTAAAAATGTCTCCGAGAGTTTATTTAAATTTATGAAAATAGTGGGGAATAGTTGCATTTATTACTCTTTTTATGGTTTACATTAACATGTCTAGCAGAAAAAGGTCATTAAATTGAGGCCACTAAGGGATTCAACACAAAACAGATGCTAAATGTGAAATACCGTACTACACACGCGAGGCACGACAGATGCAGGAAATGATATGTGCTTTGAACACACGAGTGTTGGAACATCTGTTGTAATTTTCTTTTTTTTGTAGTTTTGGGAGGTGATCTCAGACGAGCATGGGATCGACCCTACTGGGACCTACCATGGTGACTCAGACTTGCAGCTCGAAAGAATCAATGTTTACTACAACGAGGCAACTGGTGAGTCTCTGCAGTGCAGATGTGATGTATTAATATCTATGATTGCATAGGTAGATTGAGGGGGAGGGGGGGTGGGTTGCAGCAACAGCTGGGGTTCAGCTAGAGTTTACAGCTCGATTACTCATATACATGTAGTACAATGATCAGGTCATTTTTTTTTTAGAGGGAGATCCAGGTTCAAATATAGGCCTAGTCCTGTATATTTTCTCCCTTCCTGAACATTTACATTATTTTATCCTGTAGACCATGCAACCCCTTGGAGGGGGTAAAGGATAGGTATAGGGAAAAAGATATATATATATATGTAAAGAGGGAGGAATGTGGTGCTCAGTCAGGTTTATATTCCCTGGTTGCCAGATTAGCTCAATCATAAAGCTTTGGGGGTCCCAGGTTTAGCTCAATCATAGCTGCAGAACTGGAGCTCTCTGACAAAAATATTGGGACAGATATTTTTAGCTCACTTGAGCCGAAGGCTCAAGTGAGCTTTTCTGATCAAAATTTGTCTGTCGTCGTCGTTGTTGTCGTAAACTTTTCACATTTTCAACTTCTTAAGAACGCGCTGGGCCAAATCAACCAAACTTGGTACACAATCATCCTTGGATAAAGGGGCTTCAAAGTTTGTTCAAATGAAGGACCAGGCCCTCGTCTAAGGGGAAGAATCACGAAAAGGCAAAAATAGGGTGGTTTCATTTAAAAATCTTTTTCTCAAGAACCACTGGGCCAGAAAAGCTGAAATTTTTATGGAAGCTTCCTGATATAGTAGAGATTCAAGTTTGTTCAAATCATAATCCCCGGGGGTACGATGGGGCCCAATAGGGATCAAAGTTTGACATGTGATTATAGAGGAAAAATCTTTAAAAATCTTCTCTCAGAACCACTGGGGCAGGAAAGCTGACATTTATATGGATCTTCCTGATATAGAGAAGATTCAAGTTTGTTCAAATCATGACCCCCGGGGGTACGATGGGGCCACAAAAGGGGATCAAAGTTTTCCTATGATTATATAGGGAAAATCTTTAAAAATCTTCTCAAAGAACCACTGGGCCAGGAAAGCTGAAATTTATATGGAATCTTCCTGATATGAGAAGATTCAAGTTTGTTCAATCATGACCCCGCGGGGGTACGATGGGGCCACAAAGAGGGGATCAAACTTTATACCTATGATTATATAGGGAAAATCTTTAAAAATCTTCTTCTCAAGAACCACTGGACCAGGAAAGCTGAAATTTAAATGGAAGCTTCCTGATATAGAGGAGATTCAAGTTTGTTCAAATCATGACCCCCGGGGGTACGATGGGGCCACAATAGGGGATCAAACTTTTACCTATGATTATATAGGGAAAATCTTTAAAAAATCTTCTTCTCAAGAACCACTGGGCCAGGAAAGCTGAAATTTATATGGAAGCTTCCTGATATAGAGGAGATTCAAGTTTGTTCAAATCAATGACCCCCGGGGGTAACTATGGGGCCCCAATAGGGGATCAAAGTTTTACATATGATTATATAGGGAAAATCTTTAAAAATCTTCTTCTCAAGAAACCACTGGGCCAGGAAAGCTGAAATTTTATGGAAGCTTCCTGATATAGAGGAGATTCAGTTTGTTCAAAGTGGAGATTCAAGTTTGTTCAAATCATGACCCTCGGGGATATGATGAGGCCCCAATAGGGGATCAAAGTTTTACATGCAGATATATAGAGAGAAATTCTTTAAAAATCTTTTTCATTGAACCAGAAGAGTGGATATTTACCTGAAAGCTTCCTGATATGGGAGTAGATTTAAGTTGGTTCAGATAATGCCTCCACCCGACATAGGTTAGATTTAGGTTACAGTGGTACATTCTAAATCCCAAACTACTGCTCTTAGTGAAGCAGCTTGTCTCAGGTGAGCGAGTGTGCCCATGGCCTCTAGTTTCAGAGAGCTACAGTTCTGCAGCTAGCTCAATCATAAAGTTTTGGGGGTCCCAGAGGTTTGATATCCATTGTTGTATACACATATAGCATTTTCTCCCCTCAAATTACTACACCAGACACTCTTCTATATTAAAAATCAATCACAAAAATTTGTATAATTCAGGACATTCCAGTAACAAACTGGTTTTAGACACTTTCAATACAAGTGTAGTGGTAAGCCGGGTTCGATCTCCGGTGGCCAGATAGCTCAGTTGGTAGAGCACCTGACTAAAGAGGATTCAGGGGGCCCGGGTTCGAATCCCGGTCTGGTCCATTGCATTTTCCCCTTCCTGTTACATATGCATGACTAACTTAATGTCATCATACTTTAATTATATGTATGAGAGATGTCAGTGATAACAACAATAGGAGAATAATATATACTTTGTAAAGTAAGATATGGATCTAGATTTGCTAAGGTCAGATATCAATTATTATTTTTTTTATTCAACAGGGGGAAAATATGTTCCCAGAGCTGTGCTGGTCGACCTTGAGCCTGGTACAATGGACTCTGTTCGGTCAGGTCCATTCGGTCAGATATTTCGTCCAGACAACTTTGTGTTTGGTCAGAGTGGTGCTGGAAATAACTGGGCCAAAGGTCACTACACAGAGGGCGCTGAATTGGTAGACTCAGTGATGGACGTGGTGCGTAAGGAGTCGGAGAACTGCGACTGTCTGCAGGGGTTCCAGATGACACACTCTCTGGGGGGCGGGACCGGGTCAGGAATGGGAACGCTACTCATCTCCAAAATCCGGGAGGAATATCCAGACAGAATCATGAACACATTCTCCGTCGTCCCCTCACCCAAGGTGTGTAACCATTGGTCAATATTTCATCCCCTCACCTAAGGTGTGTAACCATTGGCCCAATATTCTCAAGAACTGGGACATGAAACAGGGTTGGTTTTTTTTAGGGGATGTAGGGGGCCTCTATTTGGTTGGTCCCATTCCCAGTGATAAAAAGTGTGTTTGGCCCAATTTCATAAAAGAAAATTGCCAAATTAAAATATCTATTTTTTAAATATATTTGTTGCAAAAGAGTAAGTAATGATATAAACTTTATCAAAGATTGGCTGAATGTGAAATATAAAGCTAATAACGAAATGCCTTGCAAATGAAGAACAACGTGTAGCTCTTTAATATTTGAATTGATTTATATTCAGAAAAATTTTCAGTATTCTATTTTTCCCAATTTCAACCAGATATTGTTATCTTTTCCCATATGGGAAGGCCTGAACCCTGAAGCTATATTTAAAAAAAAAAAATATCCACTTAAACTTTGGTAATATCGGTTTTAATTTGATGCGCATAAGTAAACATTTGATATAACATTGAACCAGCAACACAGGGAGAAGGGTATGCTTCTTCACAGAATATTGATTTGCGGTTTTACCCTTTTAGAAGACAGTGGCTTTTGCCAACTTTTCACCAATTAGAAATATTTGTGCATTATCGAAATTAAACACCATCTAGCCCATCCTCTGTACTGCGCCTCTTGAGAAGTGACTTAATTCGTATTGATGCATGTTTTATAACAGTCTGCTTAATTCAAGTCTGATACACGAATCAATACTGGAATCAATACTTGGCAGTATAGCGAGTAGAGGAAGTCGCTTGGTTATGTAATGTGCCATTTAACACGCAATGCACGCAGTGTCTTTATTCCTGTTTTTTATGCCCCCGCCATAAAATGGCGGCAGGGGCATATAGTGTTACCTGTTCCGTCATTCCGTCTTCCCGTCATGCATTTGGTTTCCGTTCATTATCTCTGCACGGTTGGACACATTCAATCTCAATTTGGTATATGGATTGCTCACAACGAATATGCAGGTCAAAGTTCGAAGTTGGTCATGGTGCTCGATGATTTTTGACAGGCAGATTAGCCCCCTCTTGAACTTAGAAAAAAATAAGAAATTTTTCGTTTCCGTTCATTATCGTCTGCAACGAGTTCAACACATTCAACTCAATTTGGTATATGGATATGTCACAGAATATGCAGGTCAAGTTCAAGTTGGTCTATGGTCCGATGATTTTTGACAAGGTTAGCCTGCTTGAACTAGAAAAAAATCAGAAATTTTCGTTTCCGTTCATTATCTCTGGCAACGGTTCAACACATTCAACTCAAATTTGGTATTGGATATGTCACAAGAATATGCAGGTCAAGTTCGAAGTTGGTCATGGTCCGATGATTTTTGAACAGAGTTAGCCCTCTCTAACTTAGAAAAAAATCAGAAATTTTCGTTTCCGATCCATTATCTCTGCAACGGTTGCACACATTCAACTCAATTTGGTATATGGATATGTCACTAAGAATATGCGGTCAAGTTCGAAGTTGGTGCATGGTCGCGATGATTTTTGACAGAGTGTAGCCCTCTTAAACCTTAGAAAAAATCAGAAATTTTCGCGTTTCCGTTCATTATGCTCTGGCAAGGGTTGCACACATTCAACTCAATTTGATATATGGATACGCCCACAGTTCATGCATATGAAAAACATTTCAATTTCACACTCTTACGAATTTCCTTCATTAAGGTCAGTTTACACGGCTCCTGCTTTTGCAGCTGCTTTGGTGGGCAGAGCTGCAAAAGAAGAGCGCGTGTAAACTAGAGTTATGCACATGCGAGAGCTGCAACAGAGCGAGTTGAACAGACTGCTGCTAATTCCAGTGCATTCGCAAGGGCAGACGTAAGCTGACGGGCAATATCAGGCTTCAATTAAAAATGATAAATCAAGATATGGGCTGTGAATGTAAGGTGAGCAATACAACATAAAAACTAAAGTAAAATGGCTGGTACAAAAAGAGAATAAAGGAATGAAACAAGCTGACTTCTGAGACAGCAAAATATAAAGCTGATTTTATTTATATATGATGAAGGGGGTCGCGAAACTTTTGCGCGAGAGCGGGCCGCGCCTCCCCGGGGCCTTTGGACGTACTTTTTCAGCCTCGGTATTCAAAAAAGCAGGGCTGCAGTCCAAATAAGCGCCCAATAGAAATATTTTAAGTTAAAAACTCAAAATTAGAGATATGAGGGTTTGAAATGGGGCAATTGTTTTGTTATACAGTGAATAAAATTAATATTAAATTGATGAGAGAGCAGACATGGTAAGGCAGAACGTGTAAACGGCCCAGGCTGCTTTGCAGAGTAACAAGTGCAGACTAAAAAAGGCAGTCTGCAAAAGCACGAGGGCGTGTAAAGCTCGGGCTTAGACATAAACACTCAGAGCTGTCAAAGGGGGCGGCAGGGGGAGCATATCACGTAGTCAAGCACGCACACAAAAACCAAACACCACAACAACCAAAACAAACCCCGCTAAACCGACATCTAAGTTTTTATGTAATTACAATTGATAATTTCCTTATGACAATGAAAAAAAATATTTTATCAATGTGTCCTGTTAGATAATATCTTTGTTTCCTCATACAAAGGGACAATATTATCTGTGCAAGCAGATGGGTTAAGGAGAAAATTACACCTGAGAAATCTGATATGGGTGTTGTAAAGTGGAGAATGTGTGTACAAGGATATTTTGAAAATTGAAAACTTTAACATTTTACTTCATAAAGTCCAAAAAATGCAGTTTTAGTATAAAAATAACCAGCCAAAAATTTAAAAGCTCTGCTGGACCCACACTTGTGACAGATTAGAGTCGCTACACAGGTAAAATTGTAACATATGTTTAACAGCTACACAAGTACAACTGTAACATATGTTTAACAGTACACACGTACAACTGTAACGTATGTTTACCGTAACATATAATTGGATATTGATGTGTTTATCATATGTTGAAGAAATGTTGCAATGTTACCATTGTAAGCAATCAAATCTAACAGCAATGTACAAATATTGCTGACATTTATATAAATTTTCATTCATATTAAGTTCTAAGAGGAAGACAGCCATTATGACGATGTAGTATAATCTTGAACAGCCTCATATTTATCACAGACAATCAAAATTTTGTAAGACAAAATCAAAACTATTAATTTCCTGTTTTGGGTTGAGTGATGGCAGCAATGGCTTTTAACGTTTGATTAGAGAAAAAAAATGCTTCCTGTAGATTGTGCCATGTGAAAAAAAAACTATCGGTCTATACTGCAAGTTGTTAAAATTTAATATTTTGGTGCTAAAAGTTCAGTGTTTTTCATATTGGTCTAATTGCAGTGGTTTTATTTTCGCGTATTTCAAATTTAATGACAAATATATTACGTATTGTCACGTACACTTGCAAAATGATTGTCATTTTGTGGTTTTAATTTTGTGGAAAAAATCCCCCCCGTGAGCATAGCACTTGAAATTAAAACCACAATTATTTCCTCATTCACAGTACTTGATCCGTATTGTGTTTTGGTCAAAAAGTTAAAGATCACTTGTTCATATGGTAAAAAATCAGAACTTTGTGATTAGGGTTCAGATTGGAGCTTAACCCTGGTTGTAAATAATATCTCAAACACCATTTAAGATTCGGAGATGAAATTTCATGTAAAACATTTGATTTGAGTGATGAAATTTCATCATTCATGTAAAACATTTGATTTGCGTGACTTGAATTTTTATTTGTTTTGTAGGTGTCCGATACAGTAGTAGAACCATACAACGCCACACTCTCTGTTCATCAGCTGGTAGAAAACACAGACGAGACATACTGCATTGATAACGAGGCTTTGTATGACATTTGCTTCAGGACGCTGAAGCTCTCCACACCAACCTATGGTGACCTTAATCACCTGGTGTCTGCCACAATGTCAGGGGTCACGACCTGTCTTAGATTCCCCGGACAGTTGAACGCTGACCTCAGGAAACTGGCCGTTAACATGGTTCCTTTCCCCCGTCTTCACTTCTTTATGCCAGGGTTCGCTCCCCTTACCTCCCGAGGCAGTCAACAATACCGAGCCCTGTCTGTACCCGAGCTCACTCAACAGATGTTCGATTCCAAAAATATGATGGCAGCCTGTGATCCCCGCCATGGCCGTTACCTGACAGTCGCCGCCATATTCCGGGGTCGCATGTCCATGAAGGAGGTAGATGAGCAAATGTTAAATGTCCAGAACAAGAACAGCAGCTACTTCGTAGAGTGGATCCCTAACAATGTCAAGACGGCCGTCTGCGACATTCCTCCAAGGGGTCTCAAAATGTCCGCCACTTTCATCGGAAACAGTACCGCTATTCAGGAACTCTTCAAGAGAATCTCCGAGCAGTTTACGGCTATGTTCCGTCGTAAGGCTTTCTTGCATTGGTACACTGGCGAGGGTATGGATGAGATGGAATTCACCGAGGCCGAATCGAATATGAACGACTTGGTGTCGGAATATCAGCAATACCAGGAAGCCACTGCGGATGAAGAGGCGGAATTTGATGAAGAGGAGGAGCCCGAGGAAGTATGAAAAATGACAAAGCAGACATAAACAAATGGACCAATTTCTCACCAGAAAGCTTTATAAAGAATTCTCAAAGACGTTAGTTTTCTAGTCAGTCTATTCTGTTTTTCTGTGATCTGCCTCGTCTTCCTTCTATCAGCCGTATTATAATTGTTTTTGTTTACATTTTGTTAAAAAGCTTATAATGAGTAAATGTAAACTTTTTGCATTTGTGGTTGTTTTTTATCGACAGAGAGGACATTTTAAGAAGTCCAGTGGCCCTATCAGAAAATATCTTGTGACTAAGTAAAAAAAAAAATCATTTTTAGTTTGAATGAAAAAAACATCCCATTATAACAAATTCACGCGTATTTTGAAGTGATCTTTATTCCAGTACGTGAGGAAAATAAGAAAATTTCACTGGATATGATGAAGGTTTATAGTTATAAGGAACCTGTATCTGACTGGTCATGGAGGGTCATTATATTTATGTTTTACTGTACAATGTTTCTTGTCGTGGGTCGCAAGATTTTATATGTGAAAAGGGGCCACATAACTAGATCTTGTGGATTATTTCTCTGTGTGTACATGAATGTATGAATCCTGGTCAAGTTTGTTGCATTTTCTTCCTAAGTACTTGTCTTGAATGTTGGATGGATCAGCCCCCTGAATTTAACTATGCAGTGTTTAAGGATCAGTGTACAGTATATAAAACATGCATATGCTACATATAATGGTGACCCTGCAGAGGATGAGGTGTATAAATTGTGAGGATCAATATTTATGATTTGTGTAGAGATTTTACAATTCTGTTAGGATGTGAAATTGAAAGATGAATTTTAATGCTCCTATAATATTTTGGGAGGTTGTGTCTCTTGAACCTTCTATCAGAAATTGATCATTAAGGCAAGGACTCTTGAGTTGATATCAATTGGAACAAATAAAAGTTCCTTATTTAAACATTTTTTGAATAGGCAAGTGGCCTTCATACTTGTGGTTATTTTGTCAAGGTCTCCCAGCATATACAGCATACCTTATGCAAGAAATTAATTTCATTTCAACAGTTGTGTTACTAATACGTGAAAATGAGAAGACGCTGAAATATATATAAGAAAAGTAAACAAGGACTGTAGTCCGAGCGATTTGTGAAAAAATTGTTCAGAAGGTGATAAAAGCATGAACTTTTGCAAATATCTTCTTTAGGTCAGAAGTGGACCCACTCGAATAATTCAAAATGGCGGCTTTTGGCGGCCATTTTGAAAATAATGCGACAAAATTGAGAATAAATCAGAAAAATAATTATTAAAAATTAACGCATTGACTAAAATTGATGAAA